>JBBPOM010000949.1:0-15589 GCA_038091455.1 Leccinum uliginosum | reverse complement strand
GTAGAGACGTGGCAATATTCGTGATCAACAACTGTACGGGCGATCGGCTCAACTTTGGCTTGCGATCGAGCAGGCGCCGGAAAGGTACCCGGGGCTGAATGTCGTCTCCGTTCTCAACGCAGACGACGTCTCGCTCCTCCCACATATGCGCAGGGATGGCGGAGGTGTTGACTTAGTGGGCCCGAGAGGTCTCGCGGGGAACACCCTCGTTTGCAAGGTACTGGGCAGCTGCATGGCGTTCGGAGCCAAGGGCGGTGAGTTGTCGTTCGCGGTCGTTGACCAAACCCAAGGCGCTGGCCCCGCTACGTTTCCCGGACCTACTCTCGAACGGACAACGCTTCTCAGTGATGCGCTCGTGGCCCTTCTCAGAAGCATCAGCACCACGCTGGGTCACTGTCACGTTCCCGGTCGGCAACCGCATTCTGATACGTCCTTTGACTGGACTATATGCTCACGAAGGTGACTGCATCGCGTCACCTTTTCGGTAGCCTCTGAGCTGATCGGCGACGGTTAAATCGAATCGGGACTTGGCGCGCCGCGTGCCGCTCGCCTCTGTGGCATGGCTGATTGGGGAAATGGTGGGCGCGATCAGACGTAGTGGAGGAGGTTGGCGAGAATCGGATCTAAATGTAGGTGCGTCCATTTAACCGCAGGAAATGTTTAACGCGACGATGGCAGAATTTCATACACGGGGCCAACGAGACCTGGATACGACCAGGAGATGAGATTGTGTTGTTCATAAACAACTTGGGGGGAATATCAACTCTTGAGATGGGCGCCAGGTATTGAAAGAGCTCGGTAAGCTTCCTTGGAATGATCGAACCACACCCTATATGCGTAGCCTCGCACGAAATCTTGCCGGAAAGGATCTATAGCACAGCATACATGACCTCTTTGAATCTCCCGGTTTCCCCGTATCATTGGTCAATGTCACGCGGATCAAGGGAATCCTGAATGGTACCTCGACGATTGATCGTACTCCCTTATCCTTACTGTTACTGATGTAAAGGTCACAGCCGACACCGTGGCCGACCCGATCGATCTTCTCGCCCTCCTCGACACCCCAACGGAGCCCATGTGTATCGGAGTGAAGTCATGGTCCACCTGGCATTGTTCCACTCCCAGCGTCCAGGAGGAAGAAGCAGAGGCAGAAGTTTCGCTTCGGTCGATCCACAATTGCTTCCTTCCCCACTTCTCGGGTGCTGCCTCTACCACCAGAGAAGACCACGGTACCAGAGGGTATACATGGACCGATCTAGGGTTCTCAGTAGAAGAGATCACGAGGGGTATACGAGGCGCGTCCCCAAAGGATGTTTGCGGCAGAAGTGGACATGACAAGATTCGACACGGTTGTCGGTGATGGGGATTGCGGACACACATTTGCAAGCGGCGCCAAAGGTGACTTTTTGATCGTTCTGAGTCAATTCTTCGCCCAATTCCAAAAGGGGTCGTCGAGGCGCCGGAACGAGGCGAACTTGATCCACAATCGTTGGGACCCGCCATACTTGTGACTAGAATGGGTGAGATATTGGGAAGGACGATCAGGTGCACGTACGTCCATTCTAACCTTCCACACACTGCCTTTCTCCAGTCAATAACCCTTTCACTTATCTAGTTTTCCCGATATTTTTCACTGCATGGTCGACCGCACTGCGAAGAGACCCGAACATTGTGAAAACCGGTTCTCTCTCTCCGAGCTGTCCCTTACAAGACGCACTCGCGGCACTCAAGAAACACACGCCGGCGCGTCCAGACGACCGGACAGTTGTCAACGCGCTCGCCCCGTTCTGTGAGTCCGTGATATGTATCACTAGTACGTCCGCGATGCGAGACGGAGAGCTCGAAGCTGTGACCCATAAGAGCGGTCAAAAGAGGGGCGGAAATCACTGAAGGCGAGGCTGAGGCGGGCATCGTACGATACTGTTGGGGAATCGCCAGAGGTGCCCGCCAGATCCCGGGGCGTGGGCGGTGGTGCAAGGGTTTGTTGATGGTGTACGAGCTGTAGCCTAGCTGCTCCAGTCAGTAGTTCTGGAAATCGGAGTTACTAGGCCAACCTCGAGGTACGTTTGTGAGAGATCGTGTACATGATTAGCATCTGTAAGTCATCGCGCCCATCTGTGGTCCTGTCATCTATCAAAACCTAGGCTAATGTAAACCCTATACATAGCTAGAAATGGGAGCAGGTTTGCTACCAACAAGCTTTGTGACAACGTGCCCCAAATACAAGGCAACAATGGTAAACAAAGCCACGGAAGGACGGACCGCGTTGAGTCGAAAGTATCAAAAAAGTCACCAATATTGATGATCACTGAACATTTACAGTCTCACCTTACTCACAGAGGCTACTTGACTCTAAAATAGGGACCAGCTGGCCGCCCACGTTCTGGATTGCAACATATGTCGCAATCCGGGCAGCATATGAGACCATCTGTACTTCATGTGACCGTAATTCCACGACCGAGGAAATTTATCTCCCACCTCTCCCTTCTACTCAGCAACCATGTCTTCTACCGTTCAAACCACGACTCAGACCGAAGCGACTCTGACACTGCGCGCAGATGGCTCGAAAGGAGAGGATAAGTACAAATATGTACACCTCCTTCCGTACTTCTCCAAGGACACCTACCCCCCGCTCTCCCCCTTTGAACACGTCGACCCCGCACTACGTGCGCTCGAGCACCCTGACCCCCGCTCGTTTTTGAACAGCGCGACGAGCGTGGTCGAGTTGACCCCGAACTTGGGTACCGAGGTGCGGGGTGTGAGCCTCAGGGACCTCGATAGCAGCGGAAGGGATCAGCTCGCGTTGGAGGTAATTAATTTATTGTACAGTGACCACAGTGCCGCATTGAGATGCATCGAACGACAGGTCGCTAGACGTGGATTGATGGTCTTCAGAAACCAGTCAGACTTCATCGACCAGGGACCAGAAGGGTATCTGGAATGGGGCCGTCATTTCGGAAGGTTCGTCAGACTCGGGTTTGCTTTCTCATGTTACCCACGTCATGATGTCTATTGGGCAGATTGCACATTCACCCCACTTCAGGCCATCCAAAGGATTACCCGCAGGTCCATTTGGTATACAAGTTGGTTCCCTTCTGACCGGTCCTCTCATTCCGTCTGAACGTCAACTCTTTTTTTTCCCAGGGATGCTAAATCGACCTTCAACTTTGAAATCGATGACAGCATCACGAGCACCGTCTGGCACTCGGACGTGTCCTACGAACTCCAGCCCCCAGGGCTCACGACCTTCTTCCTGCTCTCCCAGCCAGCGACGGGCGGCGACACGCTGTTTACGTCCCAGGTCTCCGTGCTGAAGAAGTTGTCGCAACCGTTCGTCGCGTTCCTGCGGACCCTGAGCGCGGTGCACTCGGGAATCGCACAGGCCGATTTTTCTAGGTCGGGGAAGCGTGGAGGCGTGGTCAGACGGGAGCCGGTGGAACATGTGCACCCGGTGGTAAGGCGTCATCCGGTGACGGGCGAGGAGGCTCTGTACGTGAACAAGCAGTTCACAAGACGGATCCTGGGTCTGAAACGCGAAGAGTCTGGTGAGTGGACGAAAGCTAGAATCGACGTTAACCCAGGGAAGATTTAAAATCTTTACATTATAGAAACCATACTCAAGTTCCTATACGATCACGTGGAGAGGAGTGGGGATCTGCAAGCGAGGGTCAAGTGGGAGCCTGGCACGGTGGTGTTGTGGGACAACCGTGTGACTGCGCACGTAAGTGGTCTAATTCTCTTCGTGTGCCAGAGGGGTGAGGTTTTGCACAACTGATGCGCCGACCGTGACTGTCATAGTCTGCCATCGTCAACTACGGCATTTCGAAGGAGCGTCGACACGGCGCTCGCATCACGGCTCAAGCGGAGCGACCCGTCCCGGCTTGGGATGGGTTAGTGCTTCCAAACTAGTTACTTTGTGGTCTATCAGAAGGAGATGGTGTGACAAGGGTGGGATGTTCTTGGACCCTTTAGGGTCCTCAGTCTTTGCCCCATTCAGTAACCTGCTTAGTCATTTGTTTATGTTGTGGCGTGCGACTCTCGACAGCCCTAGCGTCTTTTCAAGCAGACCTTCTCTTTCGATCATTTTGTCCTAGTTCACGTTTTCCTCTTATCGGTCGTCACGCAGGACGCGCTCGACAGACTGGATGTTGACCGCGTTGTCAAATGTGTGTCACCCCTGCCCGGTACAACGCATCACATCTCTTTAGCAACCCTCTGGCTTGTTCGCGGACGATGCTTTTGGCGAAATGGACATCCGCTACATCTTGGCATTGCCATCAACACGCTGTCGCTCCTTGGTCCGAGTCGTCTGGATTCTATGGACGTCGAGAAAGCGGTCGACTACATCCGCCCCTCAGTATTGCAACTTTGACGGCGGATATGGCGCAACCGCCAGAAAGCCACGAAAACTCATACCCATTGACAGCCCAGCCCCGTTTGTTTGATTTCTATTTCAGTCATCGTGTGTGTAGCTGCGCTCGCGATACTCGACCCACTAGAGGTCGATTCAGAAATGTTGTGCTGGCAGCTATCAGAACGGCGATTTTCACACGGGGAGACTTAATGGACTCAAGAAATTGCTTGGTGTGACCGCGGAGGCCAAATCGCTCATTCATTGTTCCTGGCGTTGATTTTTGACACCATTATCAAATAGATTCGTTGGATCAATATTCAAAAAGCTTGTTGAGTTCGTTCTCTCCACTTTGGATCCAAGATTCGCGTCATTGCTGATCGGCCGGGCGAACATGGTGAACATCCTCTTGGGGCCGCAGGTACTTTCCGCACTACTCCGCTCGAGCGTGCAGAGTCAGTCAATGGGATGCATCAGAGGTCTGACTTTCCTGAAATACCCTGGTGTGGTGGATCTGGATCCGGTGTACTGCACCCCCGCAAGGATCATCGAGGCACAAGGACTTAGAAAAAGGGTGGAAGCGGCACTGCCACGGAGCTCGGCGAATGGCGTTTTTTGTCTGCCTGAACATCGCTGCAATGCTACCAACACGCGCACTGAATCGACGTGGTACGACGCGCTTGTCACATCTTAACATGCCTTCACGCCGTCGCCATCGCTCGATCGTCAGCGTCAAACTCAACGATATGTCGAGCTACATCAAGAAACAGCGTGCCGAAATCACATTGCCTAGTTGCCTGTCTAGGACTCGATATCAAACAGTCGTTTACAGGCGCTCTTTCGGATCTGGAATCTCGTGAATGACTCGGATGGGTTCCGCATCTTACTTATTTGTGGGTTTGTAGAACGCAACATCGGCTACACTTTGGCTTCCTCGTTGCTGAGATCCCTATAAAGGCGTGTCCATGGAGCACAACCTGTTCGTTTCACATCACCTTCAAGATATGACCAAGGAACTTCAAATCAGAACTGACGTCAACAGTTGCGGTTTGCTGCATATCATGACTTAGATGTTTGGAAGGCCTTTGAACAGCCTGGCCATCAACTTTATCAGGCGCTCTTTGAACCGTTCGTGAATGTGCACAAGGATTTGAGCAACTCTGGTCTTACTTTGGGTGCTTCTAGTCGTAAATCTATCTCATGACCCGTGATGCTGATTGGGCAATAGATCTTGTTATTATTGGTTGATTGTCAAGCGAGGTGTTTGCCGCCCACTGCAGACAGCATTTCCGAGTATTTTGCCACTAGTACTTGCGTAAAATATTATTACCAGAAATCAATGCTGATTCAAGAGTACGTGTCATAGGGGTCCTGATAGTCTAAGCCTTAGATCGAAGAATGAAATGTTATTGTTGTGCGGGTCCAGGGGTGCCCGTAGGGCCGTGGTACAAATATATCAGTGTCGTTGTGTGCAGAACTCCGAGATCTGGAAAACAGCTTTGTAACACCGCCGAGCAACCGCCGAGTGAGATTCTTAGTGTTTAAATCTCAGGTTTTTCGCCTTTTTCATCGACTCTATCGCCCAGCGTTCGAGGAAATTAGTGTTCATTTTCCAAGCTCTGATTGGCTCAAGGACCCTGCTTGGGGTTTATCCGAGTTATTTGCAGTATTTTCGTAATCCTAAGCGCCTAAAAAGCTGCTCATTGAGCCGTTCAAAAATCTCATGCTAAGTCCCTCACGGGAGGATATTGGATTGTGGCATATGTCTGATTTGAAGTTCCCTGCTAAGCTTGTGGCCAGTCAGGGGAAAACCGATCCTGAGGGTGAGTTAGTCATGACGAATGTATTCAAATGCCGATTTTCAAATATATTTTTGCCGAGACTAATACGATCGACACACGTGAGACATGTTGCCACCGAACGGGCCACCGCGGCGGTGTCGCTGCCAGTGGCAAGTGGCTAAAACATTGCCAAAGTACTAATCAGAGTGATGTCGATGTGTTTGACTAAACCCGTTTGGTGTTAGGCCTGGCGATGCTATTACGGCTGACCCATTCGAGTCCGACACAATCATCGTATAAAATTCTCCTGCTGGAAGTGGTCAATGATTGTTCCAACGATGGCCCCTTTTCAACTTGGACGACGAAACGCGCCGAAAGATTCTGACCTCGCCCCTACTTTTGTGAATATAACGTTTTTGCTGCTGGGCATTTACGGGTGCGTATCTTCCTTCATTGAAGGTATTCTCGACTGCATCGTCCTTAAGGTGGGAATACTTTCAATCGTTTGGCGTGGAATATGCGGTCTTGCGTGGACGGCTACCTTTCCGTTGGCCACTTGTAAGTTGGCGTTATTTTTCAATTGTTCTGCCGCATCAGTGGTCACTGACGCCCTCTCTCCTGGAGCTCCCATACCTGGCTGGAAGAATATCTCTTCTGGGTACTCTCCTGTTACTGTGAGTGGCCGGACGACAAGTCAAGTTGCGTGACTTGCTTCATTTCAATGATTTGCAGCTCGATTCAGATGGGCCATTTGTCGGACTCCGTTGCTTGTCAACGTCAGTGCCTCGTTACATATCTCATTTTTGTTGCTTCACCCCTGCTCATCTTAATCCAGCCATGATCACTTGTTCATCAGTAAGTCCACACATTTCTGCTCGCCTCGTGATCGAAACTCACCATTGCTCTACCTTAGGTGTTGGCGGAGATCGCTATTGGAACTTCCTCAACGAACCTCATGATTCGAACGTGAGTCCGGGTGATGTTGCAAACTTGCAATCTCTGTGTCTTGCTTATAAACGAGCATAGATGGGTAATTTGGAAGAATTGTCGTGTAGTGCACCTTTTGCTGACACTGATGACACTGGGACACTGGACCCTCCTGACGATAAGTATGGACTATTTGGAGCCTTCATTCGCATCCACACTCCCTAACCCACCGGATGATGTAGATGCATCGAACATCCGATCGCACAGTTTGAACGGGGCTTGCGTTGTTGATATCGAGCATCCGGGTATGAGTGCGGCCGTCTACTTGTATAGTGAGTCGTATGATTTCGTTCAAACGGGTAGGGTTTGTCTTTTGTCTGACCCGTGTCCGCAAGCCACGTTCTACGATTTTTTCGTGCTCGTCTTGTCCATCGAGAAGCTGTCGAGACAGCAGTCGACTTCGCCTCTGAAGACCCGTCTGTACGCGCAAGGTATAATGTACTTCGTCGTGGCAGCTGTGTCCAACGTGTTACCGACGGTGCGAACTGTTATTTTTCGCGGTTCTTGCTCCCCTATCTTGTATTCATCGATATTCGCTATGCAGGTCTTTACTTTTCTTGGTCCTGTCGGTATGACACTTTTTCCGCAGATGCTTCCCATCACTTTCTTACTTTTGTGTTAGCGTTGGTTGGTATAACTGCCAACCTTGGTGAGTAGCGGTGGGATGTGCGTTGCACGACTTGACTGACAACTGGGACGTGCTTGCTAGCCATGACTGCAAGGTATCGCATAGGTTCTATTAGAAATAGAAGGGTGCTAACTGACCTTGGATGGATTGATTTCAGTACGATCGTGTCGTGCAGAGCGGTGAGGTCGCTTCTTGACATACGTGCGTCGCAGCAAAGGTGTGCATGTCAGCGCCGCAATCAAACAAGCATATGACTCATACGATATGTGCGATGCAACAGCGACGCTTTCGAAAGGGAGGTATGTGCCGAGTTGGATGTGACGTTGACGACTCGACTGTCGAGCGAGATATCGAGCACTGTTGTGTGCACCTGAGGAGGGCCGGCGTAAGTCGTATGTACAGTGTTGTTTAGTGTACCTTTGCTTCTGCCAGTGGGTTGTAGACGGCTAGAGTGTGTGAATGTGACGTAGCGATCGCACGGGTCGGAAAGTTTTTTTTTTCTTTATTACACTTCCTTGTCTCTCTTTCCATTGCTCGTCCTCCTTTTAAAATTTACGATGCATGCTATCTCGTCTTCGTCGTCCCGTGCAGCCCGTAGGGCAGCTGCCAAAGCCGCACGCCCTATTCTGGCACGCGGAGCCCACAAGGAGATCAAGTTCTCCAACGACGGGCGAGCCAGCATACTCAAGGGTGTTGACGTCCTCGCCAGCGCTGTCAGCGTCACCCTCGGTCCCAAGGGTAAGTCTGCCCTCCATCCTTTCGTGAGCGTGTCACGAACGACCCACGTCGTCTAGGTCGCAACGTCATAATCGAGCAGTCCTTTGGCGGTCCCAAGATTACCAAGGGTGAGTCCTCCGTGCGCGCACGCGTCCTACGCCACCCCTTTTTTTTTTTTAATCAAGAGACCGTTTTCTTTTTAGACGGTGTGACGGTCGCCAAGTCAATCACGCTCAAGGACAAGTTTGAGAACCTCGGTGCTCGGTGAGTCTTCTCTTCTTCGTGGTTCGTTCGTACGCTTACACGTCTCGCGCGAAGTCTCGTTCAAGACGTGGCGCAAAAGACAAACGAAATTGCCGGCGACGGGACGACGACCGCGACCGTGTTAGCGCGTGCTATTTACTCAGAGGGCGTCAAGAACGTCGCTGCAGGTTGCAGCCCCATGGACCTCCGTCGAGGGTCGCAAGCGGCTGTTGACCGTGTCGTCGAGTTCTTGTCGGCGAACACTAAAAAGGTGACGACGACGGCGGAGATTGCCCAAGTCGCGACCATCTCTGCCAACGGTGACACCCACGTAGGCAACCTGATTGCCCAGGCCATGGAAAAGGTCGGGAAGGAGGGCGTCATCACAGTCAAGGAAGGTCGTACGATCGAAGACGAGATAGAGATTACGGAGGGCATGCGGTTTGACCGTGGATTCATCAGCCCGTACTTTATCACGGACGTCAAGACGCAAAAGGTCGAGTTTGAGAAGCCGCTCATTTTGCTGAGCGAGAAGAAGATCTCGGTCCTGCAAGACATTCTTCCTTCACTGGAGGCGGCTGCACAGTCGCGTCGTCCTCTGGTAATTATTGCCGAGGATGTTGATGGCGAGGCGTTGGCTGCTTGCATTCTTAACAAGTTGCGCGGTCAGCTCCAAGTCGTTGCAATCAAGGCGCCTGGCTTTGGTGATAACCGCAAATCGGTCCTCGGCGACCTTGCCATCCTCACGGGCGGTACTGTGTTTACGGACGAGCTCGACATCAAGCTCGAAAAGGCTACACCTGATCTCCTCGGGTCCACTGGCTCTATCACTGTCACTAAGGACGACACAATCGTTCTCAATGGCGATGGATCCAAGGATGCCATCCAGGCGCGTTGCGAACAGATCCGTGCTGTTCTTGCCGATCCCTCAACTAGCGAGTTCGACAAGACCAAGTTGCAGGAGCGGTTGGCCAAGTTGAGCGGTGGTGTTGCCGTTATCAAGGTTGGTGGCAGCAGCGAGGTCGAGGTTGGAGAGAAGAAGGATCGCTATGACGATGCCCTCAATGCCACACGAGCTGCTGTCGAGGAAGGTATCCTTCCTGGTGGTGGCGTCGCGCTTCTCAAGGCTTCACTGGCACTGGCGACCAACACGCCTGGATCGACGAACCCTCCGTCCTACCCAGATGCCAAGATCATTCCCACAGTCAATTTTGATCAGGACCTCGGTGTCAACATCATTCGCCGGGCACTCAGCCACCCCGCGCGTACCATTTTGACGAACGCGGGCGAGGAATCTTCGGTGATCGTCGGTACGCTCCTTGGTCAATATGGCGGCTCGGAGAACTTTGCAATGGGCTATGATGCGAGCAAGGGCGAATACGTGGACATGATCAAGGCTGGTATCGTCGACCCACTCAAGGTCGTGCGGACTGCCCTCGTGGATGCGTCTGGCGTTGCGAGCTTGCTGACGACGAGCGAGGCATGTGTGGTGGAGGCTGAGGAGGAGAAGCCGGCTGCTCCACCTAGCATGGGAGGTATGGGTGGCATGGGCGGCATGGGCGGGTTCTAGGCTTCACCAATACATACCCCGCTTCACTCATCTTGACGTCGCTGAAGCGCTGACAGAAGGTAGAAAAGTATCATCACTTGCATTTACCCCCCACAGCATTGCTCCCATACAGGCGAATATATAACGTAGTCATTGAATAGTTTTCATTACCCCATTTCAATCGCATCACCACTCACGTATATTTGCCTGATCGGACGATTCGACCTTGAGTTTCATCGGTACCCGGGGCCCGGGTTGTCAACGGCACACTGGTCTGACAGGGCAACCTCGGCATCAATGTAAAACTATTGTTCAGGTTCGTAGGACCTTTGCCTGACTATTTATTCATCGCAGTCGGCGAGCAATTTCGTGGCTCGTCACATCCTGGCACTGCAACGAATCACGAAACCCTTTCCATCACGTTTGAGCAAGACACTCAGTCCGATTCTAGGGTGACTTTGCGTCTTCGCTTCCTTCAAATGATCACGTCTTCTAGAAAACAACGTTGCCGAACGCTCCTTTTGTGGTCCTCATATTACCATGGGTGGCCGGCCGCCGGCGGTGAGTCTCTCGTGCGACAACTAGTCTACAGACATTCAACGCACTTGCCACTGAAGGACGAGTTTAAGAAGGTGCCCGATAAGTCTGAAATGCCTCTTTCTTCCTCCCCTTTTGTTCCTCTTGTCACGAGAAATCGTGCTGACGTGCGCCATTTGCTTGGAGGCTGTCGAGAAGTTAGAACATCGCCGCGGGGTCCAACAGTCAACCCTATATCTCTGTTGAGGGTCGCGAGTGGCCGTTGATTGTGTCGTTGAATCCTTGTCTGCGAATGCCAAGAAGGTGATGGCGACGGCAGAGATTGCTCTGGCCATGAAAAAGGTTGGAAAGGTGAGCGTCATCGCCGTCAAGGAGGGCCGCACGATCAAAGATGAGATTGAAATCACGGAGGGCCTGCAGTTGGACCATGGGTTCATTAGTCCATGGAATTTGACTCGGGCACAGTCTCGGGCCGGGGTTCACCCATCCCGTTGTACATAGCACTCACACTCATTTAGATTCCTTCGCGCGCACTGTATACATGATTTCTCCTTTAAGAGTCCGCCTCATTTCGCAAACTAAGCCCCCACATGGATAGACTCGGACGCTCGCTAATTTGGGCGTGTAGTTCCGAGTCTAGAGACGGCACCTCTCTACATCTCCCCCCTACATTCTAACCCTCCAATCAAAACCGGGAGGGGGATTTGACACTCGAGTCTGGAGCTGCCGCTTTGGGGGATGTGAGGTCAGCTCTCCTATAAATTAGGCTATAATTCGCCTGCTGTCACTCACCACCATTGGCCCTTGTCTACAACGAGCAGATAAAGTATGAGGATCCGCGTCACTACGTCAACAACAGAACAAGGCCTCTCACCGGTAATTTAGCAGCCAGCGCAGGCGCGGCGGCGGCGATGAGGCAAGTGATGATGGTGAAAAACTTCATGGCTAGTTGATGGTCGTTTCAGCGAAATGGTTGTTTGTGAGACTGCTGCAGGTATGATGGGTCAGCGACAGGGTCATAGTAAAGATGTTTGATGTTCTCCGGTGAGTCATTACTCACTCAACGGCTCTGCACGAATAACAAAGATAAAGGGACTGAGGGACTGGAAGCCTGCAGTCCAGCATGGTCTTTATATCATATTCTGGAGTCCGCCGAGGCCTCCGACTTAATACTTGTCCGAAACATGGAAGCGTTGTAACCGCTCCACCTGCCGGTCGAGTGTGGCAGCGCGGTGACTTGTTGAGGAACTTGAGCTTGAAACACGGGCCCAGCTCAACGGGTTGACACTATCGTACAGACGGGGTTAGTCCCTCCGTTCCTGAGCGCGCCGACGGCACGTAACGGGATTGGACTGGACGGAGAAAACATGCGCCCACGGCCCGGGGACGGCGATCGGTTCCGACGACTTCGACGACGAGCCGTGTTGATCCCCTCCCCGCGGGAAAGCAAGAACGAAAGATAGAAAAGAAAAGAAAAGGACCAAAAGGGAAAGGGGCAACGAGACGAGAACACTCACTGGGAGTTGTTGTTTTTGCTGTGAGTCATGCGCCGAAGATCATTCAAGCGACTCGGATGACATTGCCGTATTCGATGTAAAGGTAGGTGGATTGGAAATAACAAACCTTGTGGGACAGCAGCCCGTGCTAGTGAGATATCTAGTATGGGCTGGTCCCGCCCACGAGTCCACGAGACGTTTCCAATTGCTGCCACATACGCTAAGGCCGGAAAAGAGTGAGAGTGCCCTAGTTTCGAGAGACTCGTGACGAGGCAGAATATGCAAGGAAGATTCGGAGTGGGACTGAGATCGATCCGCATGAATGGTCAAGTGTCCAACTCGGAATCGATGTCCTCGTCTCGTATCTCCGTCCCGCCCCTTTCCCTCTTTTTTATATATTTCCTTCGTTCTTTCTTTCGTGTCCATTTTGGCGCGCGACGGGACGCGACGGTGGTCGATGACCTCATCTCGTCGGAGTGAGCCTATCCGCCTCTCCGCGGAGAGGGGATCAGCACGGCACGGGAAAGTCGTCGGAACCGATCGCCGTCCCGTGGGCGCATGATTGCTCACTCCACTTCAGTCCGTTACGTGCGCCGGCGCGCCCAGGAACGGAGGGACTAACCTAGTCTCGAGCCATTCTGGGAAGCGCTTAGTACTGGGAATTTTCCGCGCTGTGTTTATAGGAAACATTTGCTTCCCGTGTTTTCCCGAATTTACCATAACGGCTCGAGACTAGGACCAACCCCGTCTGTACGATAGTGTCAACCCATTGAACTGGGCCCGCGTTTCAAGCTCAAGTTCCTTAACAAGTCACCGCGCTGCCTCCTAAACCACACGTGCTCGACCGGCAGGGACGAGTTACAACGCTTCCGCGTTTCGGCTGGATATGCAGTACACAGGGTTTGAGGCCTCTGCGAAGAACAGAAAATGGTACAGATACCATGCTGGACTGCAGGCTTCCAGTTCCTCGGTCCCTTTATCTTCGTTTTATGTGCAGAGCGGCTAAGTGAGTAACGACTCACCGGCGAACATCTCTACTATGATCGTGTCGCGCGTTGATCCTCTTCCCATCATGAATGCAGCGTTTTACAAACAACCATTTCCCTAAGACACTCGTCCATTAGCCATGAAGTTTTTCACCATCATCGCTTGCCTCATCGCCGTCGCGGCGCCTGTGCTGGCTGCTGGATCAGCGATGAGAGGTTTCGTTCTGTCGTTGACGTAACGCGGATCCTCACATATTGTGTGCTCCTTGTAGAAAAAGGGCCGCCGATGGCGGTGAACAGGAGGTGAATTATAGGAGAGCCGTCGATGAAACTCATCTCCGTCAGCACTGGCAGCTTTTCCAGACGCGAAACGTACGGGTATCCCCGACTATGCGCATCGAGTTTAGTTCGCTACTAAGAGAGGGGGAATCAGAAAGAATGTATGCTAGTGCACGCGAAGGAATGATTGATGAATGTGAGTGCTGTGTATGCGACGGGATGAGTAAAAACCGAAAGTTTTCCAGCCCGACTCTCGAGACTGTGCCCGATATGTCGGGTCAAGTGAGTTGTGTCCCAGAGCGATCGACAGTACGAGCTGGACTCAGGATTACTAGAAATGGTGAGATTAGTCATCAAAAGAAACGCCAGTCCGTCCCATGATCGTTCTCACGCCACCAGCAGGAACAAACGCCATGTGCGGCAGATACGCACTAGGTCTACAGGCGAGTCAGGCAATCTCAGGCAGGTCAGACTATTCTTTTATACAGATCATGTCCAGCATGCTCAGATTCGCGGATTACCTGGCTATCCCCACCTCGAGATTGGCGACTGGGTCAACGAGATCGATTTCGTGGTTCGTCACATTACCCCCGAGTTGCAAGAGGCCCTCTTCACTTTATGTTTGACGAAATAGCCCCGCTACAACATAGCCCCGAACACGAACGCGCCCGTTATCAGACGATGTACTAGTGCCGGTCCCGTAGAGACACACCCAGAATCCGATTCCAACGACCCCGCCTCTACTTCTCTCATCATGCAAACCATGCGATGGGGAGTTCACTACGGCAAAGAACATTCCCAGGCGATCAACGCTCGCTCAGAAAACATCGTGGAAGGCATTGGCATGTGGAACAAATTTCGAGGAAAGAACCGCTGTATCGTCGTCTGCCAAGGGTACAGTATCACCTTTTCATACCGACCACGGGACTCAATAAATACGAGCCAGATACTATGAGTGGCAGACGAAAGGGAAGGAGAAACTGCCACACTTCATCAAGCACTCCAACGGCAAGGTGATGCTAATGGCCGGTCTGTATGACGACGCGATGACCAAAAGTATATGTCGCCTTTCTCTCTACTTCTTTCGCTCCGTGTTCACCGTGCCTCTCAGGTCAATCCCAACCAACGTACACGTTTGCGATCGTCACTACCAACGCAAGCAAATCCCTGAGCTGGTTACACGACCGACAGCCGGTCGTCCTTTCCTCCGAAGACGAGATCAATCGTTGGTTAGATACCTCTTCGCAGTCCTGGTCGTCTGATCTCTCTCGTCTGCTTCACCCTTGGAAGGACAGTGAAGCGCCACTACAATGGTCCGTGCTCGGTCCTATGCTCAATATGCTACTTCTTCTCACTGCAGTCTAGTTATCAAGTTGCAAAGGAGGTCGGCAAGGTCGGCACAGAGTCTGCTAATTTTATCGAGCCTATCACCAACCGCAAAGATGGCATCATGGCCATGTTCGCAAAGCAAAGGTCAAAACAGGCCGAGTCTTCTGTGAAACGCAAGCGAAGTGTTTCACCAACGTCTTCGCTGTTTGCTCACAAGAAAGCCAAAGAAAGAAATGCGGAAGAGGACGAAGGGGAAAAGGTGAAGCCAGTGTAAACCGTGTTTGAAGTTGTCCGGGTTCTCTGACATTAGACTGGTCGACAATCAGTCTTGTGAAATACTGTGCTGTTCTACCGTCTGTCGACACGTATATACGTGCCTCTTTGTCGTTCATCATAACGAGTGACAACCTTGATTGTGCTGCGGCCCGTGGTGAAGGGAGTTTTATCAAGATACCACCCGCGGTATATGTACGTACAGCAAATGAAAACGCGTCCCGTGAAGTACTGGTTCAAGCACGACAATGGGCAGTTGCAATTCCCCAAAGACCTTCCGAGATGCTTTGCCGAAACAAACACTGCCTTGGAGACTACTTCGTAACGTATCTGGTATATTGAAGTTCCCGAAAATTTTGCACTGATACAGAAAAGACAGATTTCCATCCATTAATAAGCCAAAACGGCTAGCTAAAAGTAATATCCCCTCCAT
>JBBPOM010000948.1:0-15610 GCA_038091455.1 Leccinum uliginosum | reverse complement strand
TAGGACTCTAATACCACCAGGAAAAATGCTCCCATGGTCCCCAGTGGCTCTCAGAACCTGCTATGTACATTTTTCATTTTCGACCAGAAGGAGAACATGCTGCCATTCGCTCCCCTGATTTTTCTGGGCTTAGCCAATGTTACCATCATGTTCGGAGGGCTTTGAAACGGTAGGTAGAATACCTCGCCTATTTATAGCTAGCGTATTTGAGGCTAGAAAAATCGATCTTTATCCGAGGGGTACGAGGCGAGTATTGTGCTATTCTCTGAGGTGGTATCCTGTGATGCTGGAAGTTGTTCTACCATGTTTATATAGTATGAAAACATCGGGGACATGCTTTTCTATGCTGTCTGGAAGACCTGAAAAATTATGTCTCGGTACTGCATAGCAGAAGGAGGGTGATCATACCGTTCTTGCATCTGATTTTCCTGGGCTTAGCCATTGTTACCATCATGTTTAGAGGGCTTCAAAATGGTAGGTAGGATACCTTGCTTATTTATAGCTAGCATATTGGAGGCTAGAAAAATTGATCTTTACCTGAGGGGTAGGAGGTGTGTATTGAGCTGTTCTCTCAGATGGTGTCCTGTGATTCTGGAAATTGCTGTATCATGTTTGGATAGCATTACAGCATTGGGAACATGCTTTTCTATGCTGTGTAGAAGACCTGGAAAATTACGTCTTGGTACATAGAAGAAGGAGGGCGATCATACTGTTCTTGTATGCAGTTTTCCTGGGCTTAGCCAATGTTACCACTGTATTCCGAGGGTCTTAAAAGGGTAGGCAGGATACCCTGCTTATAGAAAAATTGATCTTTATCCAAGAGGTACCGAGGCAAGTATTGATCTATTACCTGTGATCTATAGTAGGAACAGGTTCTTCTATGTTATCTAGAAGACTACAAAAATCCAGGCTTTTGGAGGAGGTTCATATGAATCTTGATGTAGGTATGCAAGCAAATATTATTAATTACTCCTCATCCTCATCCTCATCCTCATCCTCATCCTCATTCTCATCTTCATCCTCATCATCCTCCACATCACCATCGCCATTGTCTTCATCTTCATCTTCATCTCCTTCTTCCACATCATCCCCATCCTTATCACCACCACTACCACCTTCTTTCAACTGTCCCTTTGTAATATAATCCATCAGTGGAACATCCAGATCATCTTCATCCTCGGGATCCAGAGCTGGCAGATCAAAGGAAACTTTTTTAAATCTTTGAGGGGGTTTCCGTTTATTTTTTGTCTGCATGCTGAGCTTGTCCAATCTTGCTCTTCTTCTCTGGCGCTCTACCTCCTCTGTCTTGCTGGCCAGTCCATCAAATGCATTGAACTTATACAGCTCCTCTTGCACGACCTTCTTGGACTTCAATAAACGTGGCCCTCTTGTTCTCCTAGGCTTCTTCTGGCTTTCCTTGCTCAATTGGTCCATCTTGTAAAAGCGAGGATTGGTGACAAACACAAAGGATCCTTGCTCGATCTTCCACACATGCCCCTTGCTTTTCTTTGTCGCCTTTTGACTTTCAGGAAGGCATTGGAGATGTGAGAAGATTTTCTGCAAAGCATCTACCATGTAGGATTCATCCATATATGAAGCTCCCTCCTGTAATCTGTGGTAGCTTGCAATATATCCAGACTGACTCCAGAACAAAGACCAATCAGAGTCCTTGCGTGGAGGAGAGTTGACAGATGAATTAGGAAAGTATGTGCGCATGCGCACATCAAAGGTAGAAGACCTTGGTCCTTGACTTCCAGGGGTGCTGCCATCATTGACCAGGCCTGCATTGGAAGCTTTGAAGGTCACATGCAGAAGTGTCTCATCGATGCTGGCAGCTGTCCAGCACTTCATCGCATCAGCCAAGGTGACAGGACTAGGCTCAATGCCCTTCAGAGCATTTCGGCCCACCATCATCCAGACCTGTCGGGTAAATTGGCAGAATAAGTTCGCTACAATCACAGGGAGATCTTGCAGCTGTCTTGGCAGGGCCCATTTCTTCTTCATCACCACTGGATTGGCTGAGATTGCCTTCCTGAGCTCGTTCCAAGTTGGGTTTGGTTCTATGGGGTAGGTGGCTGTCTGGTCGGAACCTTCAAATGGATTCTTCTGATGAACAGAGAGTGCCTTGTCTCGCTGAGCCTTTGAAGTGATACCCATGAGAACGAGGACATGAAAGTCATCATGTTGTTGAATACATTCCAAACATGACAGATGATCTTGCTTGAGTTCAAGCTCATGCAGGAAAAACATTGCAGACTTCTCCACTACATTTCGGAATTTCAGAAGGGCCAAGGACTCCCTCACATGAAGGTCATAAATGATGGGAGTGGATGTAACACATCGCAACATGTGGTTTAGAATTCCAGTGATGAGTCCAAGGTTAGGAGGATTGAGTTGCCTGAGTTGGATTTGGCATCTTTGTATTTCTCCCACTCGCATTGCAAGAAACGGGAACCAGACTTTGGAAGGAAGCCATAACACAGGTCTTGATTCCATGTATGTCCTAGCCTTCAATGAAAGACGGGGTTGAGCTAGAATACATAATAGGTAACCGGGCCTCACCTGAGGGATTATTTGCCTCAACAACACCTGTGCAGCCTGTCCACTGACTCTATATTCATCCCTGACACCATAGGTTTTGGACTTGACTTTTTGGAATATCTTGACCATGCTTGAACATTCCTTGTAGTATGCATCGCTGAGTGCATAGGCATCACTGTCAATGAAGACTTCTTTCCTTCTGTGGCTAGGACGAACAGCCTCATAGTAGAGGTTGTATGTATTCCTGAATGCAACATGAGTATGGAGCGCACGATCCTGAGGCATCTCAGCTTGCATAGCACCATAGTTGTGGAGGGTGGAATGATGATGGATGGTTCCTCGATTAAATCCACCAGCCGCATAGGATTCCTCCAGATGATCCAGTCTCCACAGCCCGACCACAGGCTCCTGCGATTTTGGTGTAAATGCAATGCCCATGTCGACAATGAGCTCTCCATTTTGACGGTCCAGCATGTAATCCCAATCTAGACAAGAGAGATTTTTCCTGAGTGCCTGTTCTGGAGATTCATGCATGCCCTGGCCATCCTTTGTCAGGAGTTTGATACCTTTTCCTTCCACCACAAAAAAGAACGACCCAAACATGGAGAGATTGTCATCCTCCAGAATTGACTGTTTCATTCTCTCCTGTATGTCTGAAAATGCATCGTTGGGTATGGGAAGGGTTTTCCAGCCTTTAGCAGCTCCTTGTTCTTTGTATCTTGCCTCCTCTAAAGACCTGGAGTAATAGGGAGCAATGCTCTCAGTAGACGATCCATAGATGGCTGGAAGAAATATCTCCTCCCAGAATGGATCCAATACTCCCTTGGGCATCATGGTCATTCTGTGACCATTGTGAGGGCTGCGATGAATCATGTGTGGAAAGCAAATGTAAACCTTGATGATATGCCCTGTGGAAGAGGCCAGGTGTCCAATGGCCGTGTGAGGTATCGCATTGAGTGGAAACCTCTTGGATATCCATTCGGTTCGACGTCCTAAAGCATTGTGGTCTTCTTCCGATTGGGGTATCAGAATTTCAACATAGACATGATTGTGTCTATACATCCCTGGCTTTCCATCATAGATTGGAGTCAGGTGCACTCCAATGCTGTTGCTGCAGACCAGTTTCCTGGTGACCCAGATGATGCTATCTATGTCGATGGAGATCTGAATGTCATCCACAGAGAATTCCATGCCATCTTGTTCAAGGTCCACGCGAATATGTTTTCGTTTGGAGTCACCATAGACTGGGAGATGACCTTGCACAAATATGTTGGAACCATGTGGATATGGACAGTTCACGTCTGGAGGACAATATGCGACATCCAGCATTTCACTAGCACTCATGACTTCATAGTCATCCTAGATGTCATCATGTGATGAATGCTTGCATCACATGTTGTAAAGAGCTAGCTCACCTCAATGAAAGCAGGATTGACCCTCGCATTTCCTATCGCCATGATGTGATCCATGATGTGAACTGGTGGAGCAAGATAGAACATTTGGAAGGAGTCAGTGAGGATGCGATAGCCATGATCACGCCACATGATCCATGCAGATGCCATGGCCATATGCTGATGTGTCAGAATAGAATAGACTTCAGGTTGCTGAAGCATCTGCAAGGTGGGACCATCGTCATAGTTGTCATAGTCATAGTCATGTAGTATGAACCTCCTTCCCCTGTGAGCCTCCAGGACGACAGGAGTGGAAGTTCTTGGAAGCCGCCTCATGACTCCCATAGTCCAGTCTGTTACTTGCTTCCGTGATGCTCGTGCTGCAATGGATAGTTGTCCAGTATTATTCTGTTCCTCTTCATCTGGAAGACCTGTGGTGTTTTTGCTTGTCCTGGAAGGATTCATAACAGCAGCAGAGGGTCGAAAGGATCGATGAAGACGAGCACCATGCAGTATCTTGTGACTCTTGATCAAGGCACACAATGCTAATGCTTCACCTTGCTGTGACAAGTGAATTGATTGATCATCATCATCTTCCTCTTCTTGTTCTTCTTCGTCCTCCTCTTCATCACAATGTACTCTCTCTCTCTGTGGGGTACTTGACTTTGGATTCCGAACCCCAGATGAATTGCATTCAATGCAGGCACTGCTTGCGAGCATCAGAGAGCGAAGCAGTTGATTATCCCGCTCTTGGTCGCCACCTTGCTGCATTTGCAGCATAGTCTCTTCATCCAACTCCATGTAATCCCAATCGACAGGGTGCTGTGCAGCAAAGTGCCTGTAGTCATTGAAGCTGGTCATACAACGTTGCCGTATGTGCGCCAGCATATTCAGCCTTAGCATGTGGCCACAGGAAATGGGAGGTCGACTTCCGATGGATACATTGGACAGGAGATCCCAGGTCTGTTCGATTCCCTCCTCGATGCACATCCTTATGACTGCACATGCGATTGGTCCACAGTCATACCCATTTTGAGGCCAATCTTGGATCATCACCGAGACATCTTCAGGATCGCCAGCATCCCAGAGGTGAAGATCAGCAGTGATCCTCCAACGTTCAGGTCCTCTCCAGGCTGTCCAGTCGGAAGTATATTCAGGGTTGTTGTCACTGAGCCTTCTTCCAAACACATATGCAGTATGTGCTGTATAGTCAAACACAACCGCAAAGAAGTGAGCAGTCTGTGCATCATGCACGAGGAATGCAACAGGCACAACTGGACAAGGTATGTTTGTGGGCACATTGTGAGTTTTCCTGTAGTTCTGGATGACTTCATCAGAGAGTGTTGGGTTGTGGCTGTCGCGAAAAACCATGACAAAGCGACAGAGTGCATTTCCAAGCATGTCATGCCAAACAGAAGCTAGATGGAAATCTGCAACTGTGCTCTCGATCCAGCACCTATTGTCCAAGGAGGAGAGATCTGTATATGCAGAATACCACAATATGGCAGAGGACAGCACCATGGCTACAGGCAGATCGGATTATTCTACTACTACTAAGGTATTGATATAAATGACACTCACCTGCTGTATTTTGGGCCTGGATCCGCTCTGGAAGCGGCACAGTGTCTTCATAATTTTCTTGTTCCCAAGGTAACTGTGGGTGATGATTTTCTGGAAGAGGAGAAGCTCTGAAATCATGATCAGTGTCATGTTGTAGGTTCCTGTCTTCTGAATATCCATGGCTTTCACTCAGGATATTTTCTGGGTCTGTGTGTGGCATGTTGACTGCTACTGTGTTGCATTAGCAACCATATGTTCATTCCTGATTGCTTACTCACCTTGTCGATCATGTTCAGAGGGATTTGCCCCATTTGATATTCTCCTCCGCTTGCGTGGCCTTCCCCGGGCCCTTGGCCTCTTGGAGGCATGGACTCCTTGTAGTTTGTTTCCATAAGTCAGACTGAATGACTGGAAATACAATGTTACCCTGTTCATTCACTATTTCATTCGGGTGTGTGATTGTGGCAGTGGAAGCAGCAGTAGTTGGTGCAATTCTACATCGTTTTGGTGGCCTTCCCCGCCTTCGCTTCGGACTTGAATACACCTCTGTTGAGTTCCCCTGTGCCCTTTGGCTTGATCCATCTACAATAAAGAATAAGGACCATTCATACATGAAGCATGGCAGACATCTTGCCATTGGCATTCCCTTCCTTGCTGTTACAATCATTGGTCTCTGATAGAACATGAGTGTTGATACATGAACTCCTATATAATCAATGGAACACTACTCACCATGTCGATGGTGATTATCATGGTCATTTAAGACATGGACCTCTTTATTCATTGCAATTCTACATCGTTTTGGTGGCCGTCCACGCTTTCGCTTAGGAATTGAAGACACCTTTGTCGATACCCCAGACTGCTGCTGTTGATTAGCAGATCTTAATTGTACCCTCCATTGTGATCCCCCTGGAATAGATAATTAAAACCCGCCATATGTGAGCATAGCAGACATCTTGCCATTCAACCCTGATAAAATGTGATGGTTGATACAGGAACCTCCATTAGTATAATAAAATAGGATTCTTCTCACCATGTGGATGGTAATTATCATCATGATCTGATACATCATGCAGCTCTTGTCTAGCAAATTGATCCAGAAGTTCTGCAAACAATGGCTGGTCCTTGGATGGTCTGGATCTGAATGATGGGTGATTTGAATTCATGCCTTTGGTTGGCATTATAGAGGATCCTGTGACTCGACGAATCCAATAATCGAAGGGTTCTGCATTAGAGATAGGAGATGATGAGCTGGAACTGTTCAGTGATTCTGAAAATATAACTATGGTTCATAATCAATATAGAGTTGGAACCGTGAATTACCTGGATCTTTCGTGATGGGTGCAAAGTGTCTGTCAAGTATATTATCAAATGATGATGCAACAGAAGTAGGGGATGGGGATGAGAGTTGTGGATCATCATTTTCTATTGCTGATGAATCTCCCTCTTGTGATGTAAGATAGCTGATCCAATCATCAAATGATTGTTGACCAGATGGTGATAATGACATGTCAGGTTTAGGTGTATCCATGGGTGCTTCTGATGATGTCGGCAAGATGGGTAGTGTTTGTATGATGTCATGGATGGAGCGCCCTTTGTGATGCAAGGACATGATGAGATTTAATTTAGTTGAAGGCTCTGACCTCTATATATATATAGTGACATAATGATATAACATGTGCCGGACTCAAACTTTAGATAACAAAAATAGACCAGACACATATATATGGCTCTGTTTGTGGTCTCACATGTAGATACCTTCTATACCTTTTCTTCAGAGCCCAATCACATATAACAAAAGCGAATATCATCATGCCTCGTGATTCCAAACCTACTCAATTACCCACTATGGAGGAGTTCATCCAGTTTTCCTCAAGTTTGACATTTTCTGGTCAGCATCTTCCCCCTTGTCTTGCTATTGATTTGACCATATAGTCCATTATCATGATGTAGTCATAAATGAACGAACTGGACGTAAGTCATGATTGCATTCAATCATTCTTTTAGTGATCCCTTGGTGGTAAAGATAACCATACATTCCATCGTGGAGACTTGTCAGTGTTGCATGGTCAAAGTTTCCGATTGACATAACCCAACAATACCCTAGTGTTGCAGTGAAGGCATACAATGGTGAACACTGGCAAGCTGAAATCATAGACATCAGGGTGAAGATGGTGAGGTGGTCTGACACTTACAATATGCATTCAACTGGACGGAGACAACAGCAGAACAAAGCACCAACAAGTATTTGGATCTTGGTTCATTGGTTTCATCGCAAGCAAGATCTAAAGCAAGAAAGGTATGATGCCGGGCATCCGAAACCCAGTCACTGATACACGCCACACTGATCATTGCATGCCAATGTAGTTTCCATGGTAGCCTAGCATTTAATGAACTCGTCTTGTCCAATGAAACGCATATCATAGAAGGGCCGTGTATCGAATGTAAGAATCAAGAAAGCCATTATTCATTCTTTTTTCCTACTGACATATGCAAGCGGACGAGGTCATTGTAAAGTTTGATGACTCACTTCCATACACTGATCAAATAACCCCATCATCGTTCTTCTGGCGTTGGTGCATGGAGAAAGCTCCCATGGATCGGAAGGGAAAAGGCAAAGTAAAGAAAAAAGGCAAAACAGGAATATATCGAATCCTGGTCTGCACAATTCCTACAGATAGGGTGAATGTGAAATTGATTCCTCACAGGATACTACCACCATGACATGCTGTTCTGTCTGCTCAAGGCCATACAACCCAGATCAAGATGTCCAGCGTTTTTGCCACTGTTGTCGGCATTGGTACCATGAGAAATGCCTAATGAAACTAAGGCCTCCTCCTGGGCCAGATGGGATTCCAAAGGAGGTAACAGTTAACACCAGTCTTTCAGGGTCGTGGTCACATTTGCAAGACTTTTTGCGAATTCTGAGGAAGCCTATTGTTCGAGGAAAAAGTCACGGAATTGTTGGACATGGACATTTGGCGGAAATTGCGTGGGGGGTTTATCACGACATTACACAATCCAATCGAGACCCAAGGGAGGAGGACTGGGAGAGCATGAATATAACTAAGGATATGTTCAGGGAATGGGAGGTCAGTGTAGATATGGATGGCGGGCCTGATGACTACTACTCCTGTCCAGACTGTCAAGCATTTTTGTGAAGTTCATGTTACCAGTAGACTATATATACTACTCAAGACTCAGCCTTCCTGTCATACAAAGTTTCCATCAAGAGTACAAATACCCGTTGTGTTGTTGAATCTATCTTTATACCCTGTCCACGGAGTGTTGCAAAGTACGAGGCCAATGTCAGCAGGACAGTTTTCAAACGAGTCTGAATGGAAATAAGATAATGTTTACAATCTTAACCGATGTTAGGGAAGTCGATACATACACCCCGAAGGCGCCTGCCAATCTCCACTAGTTCATGTCGATCGTGTTGCAAATCCACAATATTCGTCATTCTTTCCGTGACCTTGATGGTATCGTCAGTAGGTCGCATATAGGAGCTGGAGATTGCACAGACCAGCTGATATGACTGTGGGTCATTTGGGTTACATAACTGTGCCAACCCGGTGAGCCACTTCAACAGATGGGCTGCGGTCTTTGGTAATTGGTCAGCAACAGGACTGGACGCCTTTAAACCAGCGCTGGAGACGGTTTGGCTGGTGCGTGTTCGTGTTGTCTGGCGTTCATTCATTGATGCTGACTTGATGATGAGGGTGACAGACTTGAAGTCATATGGGATTGATGGATCTTCATTTTCTGAGACTTGTAATTCTAAATCATCGGCGAAGTACTGTCTTGTCCTTTTATGTTCTTGCTTCGAGGGACCTTTCAAACTGTCGCCACGAATACGAGTTTCGACTGACTTTGCCTGACTTCGGAGAGTCATGGAAAACTCAGCAATGAGAGGTTTCAATGGTATTGACCTGTGTGGGGCATTTCGTGGTCAGTACATTCAGCTATGTACTGTAAATGATGAAACTCACTTAGATTTGACCTGATCTGAGGTTGGTCAGCAATATGATCCATCAAGACCGAATATATCGTTTCCCACCTTGATTAGGCTGTGTAAGGTCAGGAGATGCACATAGCGTTCCAGGAGTGGGATTGCATAACGTGCTTTGCGATGATGTCATCCTTGCATGTGACTGCATTAATGGAGAATGCATTGTCTAAAGGTGAAGACAATCAGGATGAAATATTGTAATAATACTGGGGCGGCACCTCATATGAAATCGGTTGATCGTGTACATTGGTCCATTCATCTGGCTCATCCATGTCTGGCTCATCCATGTCTGGCTCATCCATGTCAGTAAAGTCTCGGTAATCTTCGCCTGTGGGAACGGAACAGAAGCGAGGTGACGAGTCACAGTCGGAACTGTTAGACATGGGGGGTGGAGAAGGAAAGGCAGTAGAGCATGATGCTTCATTGGGATATTGAGAATGTTCAAAGAATGGTGATGGAATTCGTGAACAATCTGCATGCATCGCCTCATTGTACCCTTCCATGGAATCAGAGCTGTGAGACCTTAGGATTGGAGATGAAACTGCAGTAGACCTCAGAGCCGGTTCGCTGAGACATTCAGAATAAATGTCAGATTGGGCAGCTGATGGATAATCTGCATACATGTCCGAATGCTCTTGTATTTTGATGCTTTTCTCCTCGTCACTAGGTTCAGGATCTTGTGCGAGGAATCTTCGAAATCGTGGATGATGATGATTCCAATCATCAGATTGTACAGGCGTTGTGCACATTTGTACACCTGATTGAATTCGTCCAAACTGTACAGATACGAAACAAACGACTAACTATTCGATTTTCCCATCGCTCTATCCAACATCTCGAGCTCTGGAAGAATAATCCCAACCGGTGTGAGAGGCTGGCTGGAGCAGGGGGTGCTGTCGGCTGGCTGGGTAAGCACCAGCGGTGTAGAGGGATCGATCGGGGTGGCGGTATGAGCTGCTCCAGGCGTGGGCGTACGAGCAGCGGCAGGTGTGGCCTTACGCGATGTTCTAGGTGTGGGCTTGCGAGAACCGGTAGGGTCTGCCTTCCCAGTGATGGCAGTTGTTGGCTCCTTTGCAGTGGTGACGGGCGTGGGCGTGCGTATGGCGGCAGGAAGGGCTGGAGGAATGGGAAGATGGTCTGCGTGTACCCTTCGGGACTTCTTTGCAACGGGAGCATCAACCTGAGTCGGAACAGGAGAGGCTTCGGGAGACCCCAATGACGCTTGTCGTAATTTGGAGGGAACCGCCGGGGAAGCTGTTGTGGGAGATGGATCGGGTGTAGGAATGTCGGGAGCAGAGGACTGCGTAGCGTCTATATGAAATATTACTGAGATAATAACTGATTGGTACTATTCAAGCCTCGCACCTTCGGATGGTATGCCCATCTGTGCAAGCTCCTGAGAGATTTGCGCGTCTTCCTGGGTGGAAGAGATTTGCGCGTCTTCCTGGGTGGAGGTTTGATCTATCCTGTAGTTAGCATGCTGCCAGGTCAGATCGTGTTTGAAATACTATGTGCTTACCGTTGAGGCTTTCGATATCCTCAACCTTGGCCTGTACTACCGCATCGTCCTCCTCCATCTCCTCATCTTCGTCCTCGGTGTCAACTGAAATGGATAATTGCATAGCCTCGTGCATGATATTAGGTATCCATACCAATACTCACCAGAACGCTTGCGCTTTCTCACACGTTTCACAGCTGAACCAACGTCACCTTGGAACGAAATTCGACGACATCAGAATGTTACGCACCTTTCGATTCTGGAACTTCAAACTTCTTTGCGACAATGGCTTCGAGGGTTGTCCAATCACTACGCGGGATGTTGGTAACATCAAATTCATACGCCGCACCCGACCACATGGGCTGCTTCGCGTCCAGAGAATCGTAGTATTCCACCCAGTCTAGAAATAAATGTCATATGTAACTATAATCGGAAGGCTGGTTAGGTGCTCACCGATCGTATCCATTTCGACACACTCCAGGATTGTCTCTGGATGTGTCAATCTCCAGCTATCGCCAACGTGGCATTCATGTCGTCCGCCGAGATAATAATCAGTGACAAGGTACAAATCGAAAAGATGCGATCGAAAGGTTGTGTCCCCGGAGTTCTTCTTGATCGTCGTCAGAAGGCCCTCAACCATCCCATCCATGTATTCGATGTAACGTTGAAGAATCGGCCGTAGACCATTCCGAAGCTTGAAGCTCTTGATGGTATTGGCACGGTTGTACAGCTCCATGAAGAGGTGGTGTCGCCAGATGAAATGACGCAAATGGGTGTGGTACCGGCCAGGCACAGTGATCGGATCCTCGCTCTCGGGTTTCGAGGGGTCCTCCCAAGCAATGACTTTGACATTGAATAAATCACCTTGCATCTTGACATCAGCGACGTATCGAATTGCCATGAGGAGGCGGAGCTCGTGAGCAGAGGAAAGTGACTGGGGGATGAATATGTCGGACATCTTGGTAGGACGTAGAGTTGGCTGACGACGGAGTTGTTTCATGGTTAATATTTATATGCTTCGGATACATGCTTTACACTTATGGACATGCAGCGCATTATGTAAGCTTACGGTCCACAAATACCGTTACGGTTTCAATAATACATATCCATATATGGAGCGATCAAAAGGTATGTCAAGTGATTGTCAACACGTGTTGGTGACGTGGAACAGCCTTGGGAGAGATTTGGAGCAGGTCCCGATTAATTGTTAACACGTGTTCGGATGCGACAAGCGCAAGAGTACCGGCAAGTGCAGGGAATGACCTGTGATGCACCTCTCCTTTCATTTCGAGCAGGAATCCTCCGTCCTCCCCATTCGTAATCATCTACCCGGGGTCGCGTCATTTTATCAATCATTGACCCTGGCCAGCTCCCAGTCAAGATCGGCAGCTGAACCCTAAACTCACTCGGATGTGCAGCGATCACGGTAGCGGCAGGCCAATCAAGAGAGCTCTCACAAGGTCAGAAGCGCTAGCCCTACTTCGGTGTACGTCGCTCGTCCCCCTTGTAGCGCTCTTCTGAGCCCGTTTCACCGCACCCACCCGTTAACTAACTAACTCCTCGAGATCTTAAACAACGTCAGAAAACGACGAGCATGACCGTGCACTATAGAAGCTTTTTGTTCCATTGTCTACTGTGTAACTGTTTTACATTCGCAGCTAACCTCCACATCAGTGTGGTTTATGTTTGTTCATTGGGCTCGCCGATCAGTGTAGTATGTATTGTGATCGCATGCCACGTGGAAGTCCACTTACACCTGGATATCAAACTCCGCTTAGTCATTCAGTATTTAAAGGGTTCGATCAGTGCCGGTATGTGCCTTGATACCTTTTCACCAGATCGAACTCATCATGTCATTCCGGTCGGAAATCGTGTCTTTCTGCAACACCATCGGTGATGGTGATATGGCATATGAAGTCATAGTCGATCCCCGACCCATATCCGCATATCAAGGGAGCGCTCAGCTCGGTGACCTCTACGTTCGCCTTCCCGCCGGTTATCACGATTCCGCCAGCATCTATGTTTACTCGGAAGATAATTGGATCGTCTGGGACCCAGAAGCCCCTCTTGCGCTTGTGATTATGGATGTTGACATATTTTCCAGTCCGTGTGCAATAGAAGGTTTTGCCTACGTCGCAAGCAGGGATGAGGTCTCCACAAGGTCGCGAAATGCCCCCACCGACATGCCTACCCTTGCATCCCTTCTGGCAACGAGGATTGGAGTTCCAGTTCCAGCGGTGCCTTGTCAGCCGGATCGAACCTCGACGGACCTGGGCGCAGCAGCACAACGGGATACACGGCACAGCGCTGTGAAGAGGAACCGGAAGGCGAAGGGGAAGGCGAAGGGGAAGGCGAAGGCGAAGGCCACCAACGAAATGGAGACAGCAATGGACGTCGACATGGAGGTGGACATGATGGAGGGTGAGAAAAAGAGTCTTCCCAACAGTGCACACCAACAGGCGGAACCGGTGGAGACAGCAGGGGACCTCGATATGAACATGCTGGAGGCAGAGGAAGAGAGGGGAAATGTTCCCGACTGCGTCCCAGAAGTGGAAAACATACAGCAACCCTCCCCACTTCCAACTGTTCCCTGGGCAAAGCAGGACCGACCGACCAAACTGGATGATAACGCGCTCCGGAACGAGGAACCTGAATACAGCGATGCCGAAGCGGAACAAGCAACGAGGCATTACTATCGCATCTGGGACCGCTGGGAGGTGCCCGCAATCAGGTCACGAAGACTCTCCTTGAGATCGCACGGAGTGGTCACCCGCGTACCATGGACGTGCCAAAAGGTAGGTGCAATGTATGGTGTCTTGCAGCTGTACTACTACTTACATTATGATGGAAAGGATATCAACGCGGCCAGGGCTATGGCGTCTGCACCTAGTGCACTGCAAATCCCCGTTTGCCAGGCTGACGACTCCTTCTTTGTTGATACTGTGCAAGTTGGATCAAGGGGAACAGACAACCTGAACGTTCTGCTCGGACACCTCACTGCTGGGCGTCCTGTGTTGGCGGTTGGGTGGAATTTGGACGTCAGGACGCTCCTCAACACTGTCGAGATTTCAATGCACAGAGCACCTCTAGAACAGTCGGTGGTTTGGCAGGGTACGTACATGGCACATATCCTGTCAAGTCAAGTTACGCACTCACCTCCCTAGATTCGCACGCGAGAGCTGCGCAGATGAAGAAGCAGGCTGCTCTGAGGGACTATAGTAAGATGATGGTCCATGGTTCCTTGGCGGACTTCGTTGCGGAGGCGGAGAAGCCATCCAGCAGGTCATGGAACTGTCTGGATCTTCCTGTCACAGTCCAGGACGTGCCACCATGCATCCGGTACGTCCCCTACACGATTGGCGACCCCTGAGTATTCTACGACAACTACAAATAACATTCTAGGTACATCTCCGATGACCAACGCGCTCTGGAAGCTACCATCAACCAGTGCTATGTTACGGTCGATAGGAAACCAACCCCTGGTCCATCTAATCTGGGTGGACCCCAGGTGATTCATTTCGACAACGTCAAGAGCTCTTTCTGGGATGTCATGACTCATGGAGGCTTCGTGACATATCCGCACCACGATGCCGCCGGTCAGCTTACCTACTCATATGTAAGATCCGGCAGCAAGTTGTGGGGATATATCACACTTGATGGTATAGACGATGGCGATCAACAGGCTGTTTTGGATGCATGGGAAAGGTACTACAAGGTTCCCATGGCCACTGACAACTACGACAAAGGCGTAACGATACAGACTGTCTTACTGGAGGAGCATGCCGTCTTGTAAGTACTGGGCCACTCTTTCTTTGCCATCATATGCTGAGACGACCGTTGATCAGAATACAGCCTCCTGGCATCAATCACATGGTCTTCACGCCCGAGCCGACCGTGATGTCAGGAGGACATTTCTACACGTACGATACTATGCATCTGACGGAGTTTGCCTTGGCATTCGACTACGGACTAGATTGCGGTGGCAGGAAGAAGCGATACCTAAATGCCACCAATGCCGTTCATCCGGGCATGATGCGGAAGATTTACCGATTGGTGCTGGCATTGCCATATTTTTCCCGCTCCCGAGGTACGTGATGAATTCATCGTATGCATTCGAGCAAACCAGGGATTGCTTTGTAGCCTTTTACCGTCGTTGCCTCATCGCCATGCGGTCTATCCTATCGATTGCACAACTCGCCATTACGAAAGATGAGCCAGACATTGCGGTCATCCGCAAGACGGATCTGCTGTCCGTGGAACTGGCTGCAGAGCGGCAAGCAGCTATCAATATGATGGACAGGGTTATGCAGCATTTGGGGGTGACTGACGCCGTGCACGAAATACGACAGGGCAACTGGAGGAGTCCCGGACCCTTGGTCTCTCTGGAAAGTGTAGAATGGTCGCAGGCGTAATGTACAAATTGATACGCTCACATAGAACTAGATATGACAATGTATCAAGCGTGGAAGGCCAATACATGAATAATGTACGAACCGTGTACGGAAGGTGGAATGAACAGACTTTAAGCTACAGCCTAGCCCTATGGACAAGGGGGGGGGGGGGGGGGAAAACAACGCCCCGGGGGACCCCCAAGGGGGGAACCGTATC
>JBBPOM010000947.1:0-15629 GCA_038091455.1 Leccinum uliginosum | reverse complement strand
TGCCTCTCCCAATGGAACGGTGGGTCAAGCTGACTCGATACGCGTGCTCATAGTGCGCTTCCCAGAACTCCTCCCAGACGACTACGCGGACCCATTCAACCAAGCCGCATCCCCCCTCAACCCTTCATCAGCAAATCCAGGGAAGGCTGTCCAGTGCTGTCCAGTACTGGACAGTATCATAGCCCTCATAGTTCCCATAGTGAGGGTCCAACTTGACAGTGCTCTCATAGTACTCTCATAGTACTCTCATAGTGTTTTTAAAATTGAGTAGCTCTCATAGTATTTTTTAGTGTTTCTGGCTATGATAGTGTTATTGTAGTGATTGTAAAAGTGATTTACTATCACAATGTTTTTCCACAATGACAAAAGTCTGTAGAAGTGTTGATGATTACAATTGAGCAGGATAGTATTTCCTTTCTTCATAGCCTCTCAACAGGTGGCAGGACCTCCCAGTCTTCACATGCCATCAAATCTATATGTGTCTTGATAATCATGATAGAGCAGAATAGTGTTTGCTTTATTCATAGCCTCTCAATAGGTGGCAGGACCTCCCAGTCTTCACATGCCATCAAATCTATATGTGTCTTGATAATCATGATAGAGCAGAATAGTGTACATTGTTTCCATAGCCTCCCAAAAGATAACAGGACCTCCCAGTGTTTGCACAAGAAAGAGGATATTGAACTCTAGCAAAAGGCTGATGAAAATAATATTCAGAGATCATATAAGATTAAATACAGGGGGTATCCTATAGCTGCACCACTCAGCAAAGCTCCTTGATGCTTAGATTCTTAGGAATCAAATCAACCCTCCCACGAGCCACTTATGCACCACCTGGCCCCCCACAAACTGTCATTCCATCCTGTCAGAATTACTCCACAGAAGAAAATGGACATGTGCACTCCGCAACGTGAGCACAGAGAACAACAGTACTCCACCATCCGGTACAGGTATGATGCAAGTGTTAGCAACTTAGCCAGCAAGCAGCCTTCCAATTTGGTGCTCGAATGACGCCTTGTTCCAATACTGAGCACAATCAAAGACATGATGTACAGCAGCTCATCGAATCCAGCAAGTGTCCCGTCCGTTTTCACGATGCAAGCAGTAACACCCGCCAGCGGCCAGCCTGATCATGGGACCGAGAATGGGTAATGTGGAAACTTGACCCTCCCGTAGCATATGAAAGCCGTAGACCATAGACCACACACGGAAAGAATCTGCAAAGAGCTGTGAGAAGATTAGTCCTTGATGAGTTACACACCCGGGAGAGCCAATGATCTCAGTGCAGAACGATCCCACGAAGACGTGCACAGCTATTTTCATCCCGCTTAGCAACACCAACATTCAGCGGACACGCCACCTGACATGTTCAATAGCCTCTGTTACGGACAGATTTTCATGTGGTCGGGGGACAAACCCATTGTTCTGGCCATCCAGGCCAAAAGAGCTTCAGTCGAGGCAGACAGCACAGACTATCACCATCACATCACTCACCAACCCGAGTTCATCAAGATTGCGGACGCGCACCACATATCCAGGGGCAGCTGTGAGAAATATCAACACGTGGGTCACGGGCGAAACAACTTGCAAGGAACAACGAGGTACCATCACCTGATCCTGCAACATAATAAGTCAGTACAAGGAACAGCGCATCAACGACGACCGCACCATCACCGTGTTAATGGCTAGCGTGATGTCAGATCGTTTCACTCGGGCGTCTTATCCAACCAAAACGAACAACTCCCAGCAGCAATCAATGATGTACACTGATTCTTACCGCAGTCTCTGCAAATACGGTCGGAACTATGTAAAGGCTGGGTCAGTGTTCGAGAGTCGCAGCGCCGACACTCACCGGATTCTGAGTTCGCGACGTCCATAAGCCAACGGCAACAGCAAGGCTTCATGCTGCTCCTCCACTTCCAATAATCAACTTTGGCATAAGTGTCAGAGTCTCCAACGACCATCCAAAACATCTGCTCGTCCCCGTTGTTCTCACACTCTGAGAGCTCCCTCACCGATGTCCCTTTGGTTGCCAACGTACCTTGTGCATACCGAAGCACCGCGGTACATCTGCGACCGAACCACAACCATACCACACAAGGATGTTATCCAAGATAGAGATACAACAGCTATACCCGGAACATAAGTTCCTGATGCTCTGTGGGAAGATAGATCAGAGTCTCGGCGTATGTTGCATGCACGGACGACAGACCAGATTAATCTCATAAATCAAGACGCGAGTTTCATTCTATCTTGCGACGTACATCAGTGTACTCAGAGGATCTGGAACCCTGAAACCCTGGTCAGAGCCTGAAGCTAACGACTTATTGGCCGTGACTATCCGTACCTTGCGTATCGCAAGTTGGCCTCCTAGCACATAGACGAGCTCCGCGGGTTCGTGTTGCTGATCCACTATGTCCTATACAAAGACCTCAGGGTGGGTCAGTGTCATGTACGAAACGGAAAATCACCCAGTGGTCCCGTACCGCCTCGCGAGCTCGCCGACCTTCCTCTCCTCCCTGTGCCTAAAGCGACACTGCTTCCCCTGCCAGCACACCTTGGTACTCGACGGGTCAGTAACTTGGCGCGATCATTGTAAAAGACGTTCATGTCGTGCTGGACAGGCACGGCGTTTGTATGCATAACCGGCATCACCTCAATCGACACACCGTGCAAGTCATTCAGCACGAACTCGGCCACCCTTAACGGGGCCGCGACATCTAGCTTGGGTAAAGGCCCATTGACGTGATCTGTACGCCGGCAGCATTTGCTCAGATCGGTTCGCAAAACGACCGTAAAGCATGATCGCTCACTGATGTGCACTTCGAGGAGGGGGTCGGAGACGGGGGTGATTGCACGGCAACCGCCACAGCTACTCCAACGGGCAGACTGTTTGAGGGGCCTCCACTGACAACATCGCCGTCCGACACGTCTTGCCCCGTACTCCGCGACATGGTATGCGCAGGCGTCTTTCCTCCGCCAAGGGCGGCATAGTGATCGCCGAACACCGCTCATAGCTCGACTTGCGTTTCTCCTCCGCCGCAGCCTAAGCATAGAGTCCTGCATTCGTCGGGCACTGGTAACCAGGGTTGGAGACAGGCTCAGGACAGGACCAGTGGGAAGAGCGGTAGCTTTGTTCCTCACCTTATCATTCTCCCTGTCGTTCAGCGCCTGCGCGACCTGTAGGCGAAGGCTGCAAAGACGTACCATCAATGTCTGCGGCGCATTTGTCCTGACGAACGGAACGGCTGACGGTATTCCGAAACTACTCGCTGACTCAGAGTGCTATCAGAGACGACACTCGGCGACCACTGAGTTCCATGTAGAGGACAGACACGAACAATCCTGTGGGCTTGAAAGCTTGAAGTTTTAAACGTGGTAATGCTGACATAAGTAATATTCCCATGATCATATGATGCAACGCTACCACTAAGTACTACTGACTGTCTAGTCCAGAGCGGGGAAAGCTTTCGAAATAAGTATCTATAATTCGCTAGTCCAGATTAACGCCATAGTCTCCATCGTCACTTGTATCTCCGTCCGAGTCAACGCCAGCTCCGCCAGCACTAGTGCCATGACATGATCAGTACATTGGACAATAGTGCGAAATGAGAATGGACCTACGTGCCCGTGCGTGCAATCTCACAGCACAATTGTTCAAGTTTCCGACTGTGTCGATCACTTCCCTCGAGTTGTACAATTAGCTCATTGTATTTACGCCATTTGGAACGGTAGGCATCACCGCTGAAGTAGGGGAATTTTGCTTTGCCATTTACCCTATATCCATCAAGGATGCACCGTATCTATCGAGATGACATTAGAGTGATCAGTGCATGAAGACAGTTAGACTTACAGCGGTGGCGACAAAACTGAGCGTATTGTTTGGGATGCGAGTTCCAAATTCCGCCGGGCGAAGATTGCCAATGCGGTTATCACGACTGAACAAAAAGGAGTGGATAAGATCACGAATGGCTGGGTGTCCGAAGTTGTTAGTGTGGCCCTAGCGAGGATAAATAAACCAACTACAGACAACAAAGAAATGCGCACCTCGTTGTCCTTTCCGCCGTGCGCAAACGCAGATTTCTTGATCAAAGTATCGGCGGCATGCTTGACATGTTGGCGAATCTCAGACTTCGACAGACGGGTTCCCGAGGGAGGAAATAAATCGTAATGAGCACGGACCGTGCTAGCTGCTGCTTTCTTAAGCTCGCAGCGCCAGGAAGCAAGATCCTCGAAAAGCTAGAAAGGTCAAAGGATAAGTTGGCCACATCAACAATCGACTATATGCATACCAGTTTGCACATGGATTTCCGATGCTTGGGATAATAATGCTTCTCGACTGTTTGCTCCTCCCGCCTCCATTTCTGCAAGACCATGTCGATGGCATCCGAAATGAAACCATTGATGGCGAGTTTGCTGCGCGGCCAAGGATCACGAACGGCCGCGTAGGTGCGGGTCTCGACTTTACACTCTTCGAGAAAGTCTTTCCACTTAGGCGGGTAGAAGCCAAGTTGAGTAGGATCCGTGCAGGAGTCCTGTTTCGGGGTCTTCGAGTGACGCTTGTGTCGAGGTACACGATCCGCGTCGTCATCACTTTCAGCAACATCACCTGCAGCAGGGTCTTGCCGAGGTTGCTCTCCTTGCGACTGTAAGCCAAGCAACCGGGCGGGCGACGGGGGTCGAGGACGACGGTTCCTAGCATAGTGCCTTTCGAGTACATCAACATCAACCTGTACATCATACATCAGCGACAACTGAAAGGGAGTAATTTCCAGTCCACTTACCGTACGCGCCTTGTCGTTCGCCGGTAGTCGATCGCTGGCCACATCAGATTCTCGATCGGATGGTCCCTATGTTCAGAATCAGCACTAAAATGATGAAAATGGCGTCTGCACTCACGGTAACTTTCTGTTGAAAATAGCCACCGGCCACCTCTTCCTCTTCTTCATCCGATCCACCCGCATCCGATCCACCCGCATTCGATCCACCCGCGTTCGATCCACCCGCGTTCTCGCTGTCGGTTGATTTGTCGTCGTCGAACAAAGTTTTTGCAGTGTTGTAGACTCCAGGTAAGTCTTGCTCTTCGTCACTGTCTTCGTCGCCAGGGAAGCACTCAGCTGGATTGCTACGACCTGATTCCCTGGCGTCCTCAGAAGGCTTGTCTCGGTTGTCGTTGAGGCGTCGTTGCAGCTCCTGGCGTTTGCGTTCTTGGGCAATAATGTACAACCCATTAGCTAAACTGGGCGCAGTCCAGGTAGGAGGTACTTCTTCTGGCTGTAGATCCATTGTACGTTAGTAGGGCGTAACAGAGCGAGTACGTTAGAACTCACGAGCTTGAAACCGAATCTATCGCCCGGCTTAGCAGTAGGCTTCAGAGGGACGGAACTTGAGGCTCCATGTTGAGGCTCAGACTGCAGTATGGAATAGTGCCAGTGGTCGTGTGAGATTAAGGGTCGAGATTGAGGGCATGAACCACTTACCCTTTTCGTCCTCTGCTCCAGGGACTCGGGTGCCATGGGATTGGGAACTTCGCCAAAAGTGACGAACTGGTCCGGCTTCTTCTTCGTGCCGGGCGCGACAGCAGCACCCACCTTCTTCAACTGCTCGGTGGCACCCCCTATACCTTTACCAGTTCGCTGACTTCGACGAGCAGTGGGGCTCCCTACCCTCGGTTTCTTCGGAGGTACCGTGACAGTGGCACTACCGTCAGAGGGCCGCTTAAGTTGGCCCATAATTCAAGCAATGACTCGCCGAGAGAATGGGTGGGAGAACAGAAAGAAAAAACGACGGCTTTTGTATTCAAGAATGCATACTACGTAGTCGCGTAAAATTTTAGGTAAACACCGTCTAATGCTGTCACGGCAATTTACCTAACGAGTTATCCGTCCACCGAACCCAAATTTTTGAGGCCTACTACCTGCATCGCTAGTATACCGAGGTTTCTTATTCGCGGTCGAGGTCAAGTTCGAGGGTGGAGGCGACTCCGGACCCCTCTTCACCTGTGTGGAATCAGGGTGGGAGGTGATAGGGGGAGTACTGGGAGACGCCAAATCGCCCGAAGGCGGGAGGTTGTCAACATGTTGGCGTATGAGAGAAATAACGGTCTGGTGAGAGAGCCCGGTCTGGTCGTCCTGCGGCAGAGGCCTGCTATTCTTGACCCTCACCCTGCGCTCATCTTCTGCTTTAACGAGATCCTTCCATTGGATAGCCAGCGGCTTTAGATTCCGAAAATAGTCCGTAAACTCGTCATCGATGATCGTGTTCCCGGGATCATAAATGAAACAGCCCTTTGCCTCCTTAGCGCTCACCAGTCCACCTGATGAACGAAGCGCCGCCTCACCCCATCTGTGGATAATGGAACTGTTATCTTTTCGTGTAGTACACCGTGTGCCATTGGGGCCATCATAGAGAACACAGATCCATGTAAAGACATAAAAGAACGCTTCAAGGTCGTCTGCAAGGTCGTGATGTATATTTGACAGTTGATTTTTTGCAGTTACTTGCCGGAGGACTGACAAGGATACAAACGGTAAGGTGCCCTGTCGCAACGTGTTAGCACCCAGAAACACTACAATCAATGAAACTACTTACCGTTCCCTTCGGGTGCTGGCCCGTAGGGGCGCCGTCTACGATATGAGCGTAGTCAAAATCGATCATCAACAGCGGTCGAACGTCAAGTTGGTTCGAATGTTTGAAAACCATATTATTTGGACTGATGTCCCTGTGCAAGACGCCTGCCTCAATGAGTCTCTCGTGAGCTATCTGGCTATTTAGTACTCGGTCTGGAACGACATCGGATGATACATACTCTCGAGGCCCGTTATCAAACCACAAAGAAACTCTCTTTGAGATTTGAACATATATAGAGGGCTACCGACCGGAGTCATCAATAAACGCCGGTGAACACGCTCCGCGTAATGCGGCGTCAGTTGGGCTCGGTTCCAGTCACTGGGTCGGTGACACGAGGTGGTATCGGGGATTCCTCTGCACTGGACCGTCCAGGCTTTGACGAGCAACGGGACGCCTTCTATACCAGCGATGCGTTCGAGGATTTTTTCCTCGTGTTCAACCAGATGTGCCTCCAGCCAAACATCCTTTACGACCAAGTCGTATTGATCAAGCTCCTCGTTATTGGTTCGAAACGGAGCTTTCTGTGGGCGAACATGGTAAACGTTAGTGCATCGCCCAACAAACCCATTACTCGTCCATAAAGTTCTGATGATGTCATAGGTAGTACCGTCCACTTCGACGGTCCCGATATAGGGGGGGGATGGTTGTCGGAGGGGCGCGGGGAAGATTTCCAGGGTGGGATCGAATCCCAGAAGGACATTGTCGGCGCCAGCAAAGGCGCCAATGATTCGGAAAGTTTCTGTGAAATTTCTGTGGAAATTGATGGGGGGGGAAACGACGACGCCGGAGCGGTCATACAGGTGGATTCGAACTTCCTCGCAGGCAACGGAAATGGCGAGAACGTAGCGTCGCCATGGTTGTGAACAGAACAGAATGTATGCCTTCGTGTTGAGGGACTTGATGAGAGTGGTGTTTTTCTGGAGATTCGAGGTAGTCAATTCACCGAGTGCTTTGATACGTCCCCAGGTTATCGTTTCTGAATCATCAATAACGTCGTCGTGTGCGAGAAGAACTAAGTCCGGTTTTCGACGCCACTTGGCCTGCCCTTCCTTCGGTGGCAACGGCTTGGCAGAGAAACAACCGTACCACGAGTTTCTACGACTGAAGTCCGGAGACGATATCGCGGCTAGTGTGTTCAGGAATGTGGCAAATCTCATCTCGGTAGGGAGTTTCCGGGCCCGTTCTTCTTTCATCTGCTTGCTTTGACTCCCATCGTAAAAATCTTTGTCTCGGGATGAGTCCCCGTCATACGCCGCTCCCTTTCGAAGGGCACCCTCCATGGAAGATACGAAATCTTCATCCGGGTCGGTATTCTCTGCGGTGTCCGTAGCCTCGGCATCCGATTCATTGGTACCTCCCTGCCGTGAAGCGGGCAACGAGGCAGTGCTTGATTGCCCGGGGTTGCTTTCAGGCTGGATACAATCAGCGATCGGCCTAAGGCGTACCAGGGCTATCAACAAGAGTGCGTACCTGCATGTTAGTGCCACTATGTAGGTCAGGCGCCTTGGGGGACTTGATGGAGAGCTGATGCAGAATGGCCACATCAGCCTTATCTGGTCGAAAGGAGTCTATGTTCCACTTCAAAGCCTTCGTATCGTAGAGTTCTTGGCCACACGCTACCTGGCTCCCAGACTTAGTCTGCGTGTGGTTCTGAGTTGTCGGCTTGTGGCGAGACCGAAGAACGCGAGATGAAGATCCGACGATTGGAGGATTCCGAGCAGACATCCTTGTTTCATTGTCTCTGTTCTTCGCATCGATAAAGGCTCTGTATCTCTTGTTCAGTTGGTCTCCAGTAATTTGTACTGACTCGGACCCAAACAGTCGTCCGATCAAATTGGTGGATACGATGGGAGGCCGGGATTGTGAGGCTGTGATACATGCCTCATCGAGATACCGCCCAGATAACGCTCGCTGGAGGATTCCGTCCATGACCGGAACCTTACGGCCATTGGCGGGCGTCGCAGTTGAACTGGGCTTCTGGAAGGAACTAGAGTGCTTCGACATGGGGGCGTTGATGACGCGGACGCCACACTCAGTAGAATAACCATTATTGTATACAGCTCAAGCCTCACGTCGTCGATTGGAACTCAGATGGGCCATGCGCTTGCACAAGGTTTGGATACAAACAGCTGAAACTTTGCGGAGTCGTAAAATCCTTTTATTAGACAATGCGGCCGACATGTGCCGAGTGGAGACCCCGTAACCGCATACCCGAGGCGAGTACCCAAGTCAACTTCTCGTCGTCCAAATCTTCTCTTCACTTCTCGGAACGGACCTGCATGGGAACGGGAACCTGTGTCTGAAAAGAGTTGGAAGGACCACACGTCATCGAGAACTTACTCACTCTCCAAGTCGGAGCAGCGACGCACGATGACACACCCCGTGGTCCACGTCGTTTTGTCAATCCCCTCCGTCTCCTCGATCTTCAACATTGTCAGCATGCAGACCATAACGATCAGAATATACGTACGTGAAGAAGTCGGCACAATATTCAACTTCGTTTCCGTCCCAGCTTCCGACACCATACATAATCGTTGCAACCCAGATGGGCTCCTCGAGGCGTGCGTCCGGCAGTCCCATAATTCGGCATATTGATTGATCACTTCGCCGTGTGTGTGGAGCATCATACCACACTCGTGCTTTCGAGAATTCTGGACCCAAAACGAGGGTCGCGAAGCATGAGGGACAAGATGTTCAGCGCCCTGAGGTGCGAGGATGGCTTCGGCATCTACTCCGGCTCCGCTCCACGTACTGTGAAGCAAGAACGAGAAACAGTGGGGACAACTTACCTCGTCTCTCAGCATCGGTTACGGGAGTGTGGTGCGCGTCGGTGTGAAGAGCAGACGCGTGACAAGGATAGTCAGGTGTACGTCGTCCATGCGAAACCTTTTAATCAGATGAGCCATGAGCAGTGATAACTCGGGGCACGAGGTACCTTCCGCGATGAGACACATCAGGCCAAACTCGGCCCCCGATTGAGCATCTCGGGTTGTTGGGCACCCTCTTTTGGAGTAGTACGGATATTGTAGTGCAACGAGAAGGCGTATTTTTTCTAGAATGGAAGAAATGGTAGCACTGGGCTGGAGCACAACGTGGCAGAAGTAGTCGAGATAGGCGTTGTGATATCTGAACAGCCAATGTGAACAAGGAAGAAAGGGAAAGAGTGGCAATGATTCGCGCTCACTGATCGTTCCCCAGATAATATGAATATGTAAAGTTGTCGTCCGTGATGGTGACCGCGCTGGGCGTGACAAAAGCAACACGCATATGGTCGAGGTGGGTATTTTCATAGGTAGGTGGCAAGCAAGTGGTGGGCAGAGTGGTCGTGGATACTAGGAGTAACCGATCAATCAATCATCTGTGAAACGAGAGAAGGGGACATACTTGTGGAAGCTAAATTCGTTGAGAAAGATATGACTCTGCTCGCGGTTGTGCTTGAACGCTGCGAGCAGGGCAGCCGTAGCCTCTGGTCCCGGGTTGGGAACACGACCAGGGGCGGCGAGGGCCCGGCCTCACGCCTGGAAAAAGGCGGGAGGGTACCTCTTGCGAGGACGAAGGAATGATCACTTCTGGCGGTGCTACGGAGGTCATGGCAAGCTACTGGGATATCGAGCAAGGATGGGTCATTAGTTGCATATGTGCGCAGGAAGATTGATTTCTGGACGTACGACACACGGTATTTCAGAGCGTCGGAGTTGAATCCCATCCCGAGAAACCAGGCGGGTAATTCCGGTAATTCCTTGACGGCCGTAATAATAAGCACCATACTATTACATATTACATAGGTAGTCTACATACATAACCACTATTATTCCTGGTCAGTGGACACACGAAGCACAACGTTCCGCCGCTCGTTGCGTCGACGTCAAGAATGTATTCGCTCCATTCACGTTATATCCGTATGATACATTCATGAAAGTTTGTTGACATTGAAGAGCGAAGAGCCACGCTCGGGGGGCAGCTGGCAGCGAGAACGGCATATTTCTGGAACGGCGGGGGGTAGATCAGCCTAGTACTTTTGCGAGCGTTTTTGGAGCAACTCGACAGCGAGTTCCTCCAAGTTTACATAATGCGATGATGGTCTGTCTGGTCCAAGATGTTCGTATCGACGACGTCGCCTTGTTCGACGATTGCACGTCGGCATCGTTTTCGGGACAACTATCACGGTGTGCATGCCGCGACGTACCATAAGTCTTTGACCATTCTGTGTAGGTGAGTTGTGGTCCCTCTGTCCATTCCGGGAGCGGTAGTCGGGCAGACCGGCAGATGACTGCCATTGTCTGAACCTTTGCAACCCTTCGACGGCCAGTGGGCTGCTTCTCAGCGGAACCTTTCTTGGTGTGGACGAACCGGAGCGCCCTCGTTTCTTCGCGAAGCTTGAATTCATCTCCATCTGACTCTTCTGCAGAGTCTTCGGCGTCATCATTTTTTAGAGTGGCTGGAAAGGGGATCCTTGGTATGATAGAAGTGAGAGATGGAAAGAGACGCACCCTCTTGATCGACCACTCACTTCATCGGTCGGCGCTTTCCATTCTGTCTCATCGAAAATTTCAACGACGACAACATCCCCGTGTACAGCGCGATTCATGTTTTCTCTGCCAACAAGAAGGACGGGCTTCACGAAAGCGACCGGTACTGTGCCCTGGAAAGCCTCAAATATATGAGCAGGTGAACGGCACAGCGACGAACCTCCAAACAATTGTATTGGTTCGCATTAAAGTGGCCTTGATGGAGTTCTCCTGCCTTGACGCCGGCCAGAAAGGTAGTAGTAGGAAGGTACTATATGCAGAATCAGCATCGCATTCAACAGATAAGGTTGAAGCATACGTTGGAATAAAGAGTCGTTCGAGTGGCCGCAGCTGCTCTAGTCTGTTCGACTTCGTCCGTACCCGTAGCAGAGAGCAAATCCAATATATTTTTGGCTCCGTCCATTCCCTCAACGTACTTGCGGACTGGCCAATACGAGAAGACGAGATACGGACGAGAATGAAAAGAAGAAATCCTACTCGAAATGGTCGGTATGTTTTCTGCCTCCGCCTTTTGTCGGTCAGCGACGTCGTCGGTGAGCAGGATGGCCGAGGTGGTCTGGCGTATCCGGCCACGAACGGGCGGATGGGCGAGCGCAAGGTGGGTGTTGAACCAGTCCGCACCTCTCCGGATGCCTATTGACGATCAGTACCGATGATCGATATGACATGTTGGCAAGCGAGCCTCCATTTTACCTCTGTCATTCCGATCATTGGGCGTCTCGTTTTCTTCTGTCACGACCGCGGTCTCGCTGCACAAGAGTGAGCAGGAAAAGATAAAAGAGGAAAACACGATCGACGCTCATTGTAGAAGACCCATATGTTCTTATCGTCTGCCTTGACGAGAGCTTGGAGGCGATTGTACAGGGGAAGGGATCTGTGTCGGACTTCGTCTAAGACCATCTGGAGAAGGATGATAGGAGGGGCGAAACTGGGGGATTCCATCAGATCCATCTGAGAGAGTGTGTTAATACGTGTCGCGCTGAGGCAACGAGCATTACCTGAGACAGAAATATGTTGGTGTCCGGAAGGACATAGTGGCCCGTCGTGGACCGCTTGTGGGTGGAATGGCCTGCAGTGGGCAGGACGGGACGAATGGCACCAACGCAGAGCCGGCACGCGATGACGCCACAGAATATATTGTCGCGGAGGTAGCGCTGGCGCAGGACTAATGGTATCAGTACATATGTATGTCTGAATCGGAAAGGCAAATCTTGTCTGCATACCTTTGACCTTTCCCCTCGACGTTTTCTTGAAAAATTTGCGCAGTGATGACTGCCTCATCGCGCGGTCGCTTCAGAGTCGTGACTTGGGGCATATATTTTGTTACAGAGTCAATGGCTGCGAGTGCGAAGAACACTGTTTTCGGGGTCCAAGACGTTTGTATGGACGACGTCGCCTTGTTCGACGATCGCACGTCGGGGTCGTTTTCGGGAAAACTATCATTGTGCATGCTGCGACATACCATAAGTCTTTGACCATTCTGTATAGGTGAGTTGTGGTCCGCCTCTGTCCATTCCGGGAGCGTGCAGATGACTGTCATTGTCTGAACCTTTGCACCCCTTCAACGGCGAGCAGGATGGGCTCGTTTTCAGAATAACTATCACGGTGTGCATGCCGCGACGTACCATAAGTCTCTGACCATTCTGTAGGTGAGTTGTGGTCCGCCTCTGTCCATTCTGGGAGCGGTAGTCGGGCAGACCGTGCAGATGACTGCCATTGTCTGAACCTTTACACCCCTTCGACGGCGAGCAGGATGGGCTGCGAGTGCGAAGAACGCTATTGTCGGGGTCAAAACGCTGGCTCTGGGAAACCAAACACAATCCCACCGTACGCCCGGAAACTATGGAGTTGTTTCAGCGTCATGTCTGCCATATCTCGGTTAATCCACTACCATGACTAGATGATGAGCGTGAGATAAGTTGACTCGAAACTTGTCACGTACATGAACGTAACACCTGTTACAGGTTCCGGGCGACCAGGCATTCAGAAAGTCACGGAGTCATGATAAACCTGGAGCGCACCTTTCTAGGTGACAGTCTGCTTTGCTTCCACCCGGCTCCACCTTCAGCTTTCCGATCCGCAACTCGCCGTCAATTGAAATATTGCCTGGTACCGGATACGTACGGTTGGATCAGTCATGGCAGACTCACGAAATGCCCAGAAGATCATGTGAAACACCTAAAACATGTGAACGGGATCCAGGTACGGACGGTCGAGGTAAGCCCACCTGTAGGTGTCACGGAATGCGATCACATCGTCTTGCACGATAGAGCCTCCACCGATGCCCAGTTGTCAAACTGGGGCAGTCGCTGCCGCCCGACAACGCGATCAGTTTCGGCCTCTACGACACTGGACAGCTTGGTGGTTCATATAACAAGCGTTGAGTTCGTCTGCTCAAAATTTAGCCCATTGTCCCAATCAGAGGAAAGGTAAGACAAACAGTCTCCATCGCTGCAGGTTTTGTTAGACTCGAAGTGAACCATCAATCAAAGAGTAGTACATAATTACCAGTCTGTACGTACATTTTCGACAAATACCGGTAAGACACTGGGGCTTCACTTTCCCACGATTTATGGGTGCGATATGTGTCCGAGCTCACAGTCATAGATTATATTCAAGGAGCGACCCCGTCGACACCAACGTTATCTGTCGAATTTATGTTTAGCCTCGTTATGTCCACGTCGGCGTTTCGTTGTGACACGTCTATACCAGTCGATCCCCGTCCAGGTGCTTCGGTCACCGGGCCAAACATTTAGATCCATTCTCATCTTCCTTCCAGGAAACAAAGCTGACGCCACGAGCAGGTCGAGTTTCACCTTCGTTTCGCCGGAGCGCCATGTGTTCCCGTTGTTGGCCACACTTAGTGGCATCGCTCCTACCCTCGAATGAGGTGAATAGCACTGCGAAAGGAACGAGTGAGACCTGCAGTGAGTTTGCATTCTTCTCCGTCACTGAATCCCGTCGCGTCTCGCAATTTCATCGACCACTATGGACGGTGCCGCCCACCTGAACTCTTGTCTGTCATTACCACGGTTCGAAGGACACACCGTCGTCGGCATGGGCTTCTCGGCCAGTTGCACTATGTGATACGCCCCGTGGTTCCATGCCTTATTTCGGACGCCTGGACACACCATTAACTTGCATAATTGAAATACCATCCGCCACCTAGTCTTTGCGCGCTGACCAAGTTCGCGCCCCCGAAACACCCGACCGCGCTCATCCTGCTCGAACCGACGCTCATGTTCCCTTGCCCGCGACGGACCCGCGTACGAGCCACGGCGCGGCCAACGTCCGCGGTGTGCTCGCCAAACGGGATATGATATGTGGCCCTCGCGCGCGGATTTTAGGCGGTGGCTCTCCACGAGCGGGAGAAGAGCATTTGGGGGCGGTGGGATCCGCGGGCGCTCGATTTGTATGTGGTAAGCGTTTTGGGGTTGGGAGGGTTATCCTTTTAATTTGATGTTCAGGAATATGCCCTACTAGAAGAGGCGGCGATGCCGTCGTCGGATGCGCAAGGGCGAGGACGAGCATCATATGTTACCCGGAGGGTGCGCAAAGACGAGGAAACACCCATGTATGCAGTTCTGGCGCACACGATCGAGCCATCACAGCTCTCAGCGGTGTGCGAGGCGCTCAACATCAGCAAATCACTATGTTCTATACAGTAATGGACAGAGCCGTACAGAGCCCTAGAGCCCACAGCCTGGTCCAGTCTGGACAGCTCTGGGCAGCTCTGTCCAGACACCCAATGTCTGGGGACTCTGTGGGGCACTGTGGCTCTGTGATTCTGTGGAACCGTGGGAATCTGTGGCTCTGTGGGGCTCTGTGGGGCACTGTGGGAAAGTAGACCTGTCTGTGGTCTCTGTGGAGTTCTGTGGAGTTCTGTGGAGTTCTGTGGAGTTCTGGGAAACCTATATAGATTCTGTGGAGTCTGTGGAAATATTTCATATCTGTGAATCTCTAGAAAAATATTGTAGAAATATAGATCACTTATAATTCATACCAAGTGAAAATATAGAAATATCATATTATTCATTTGCAAAACTATACTACTACTACACAATGGTATTAACTAATCTACCTTGAAGAAAACATTCTGGTCAATAGAATGAGTGTCTGTAACATGCAAGATCAAGTCAGTATCATGTCAAAGTATAAAAATATGGACTTACATGAAGACAAGTCTATGTACAATGATAAGAAAACAAAACAAAAAAAAACAAGTCAGTAATGAGTCACACTTCATCAATGAAAACATAGAAGCTTACTAGGATGTATGGATGGTGAGTGGTGAGTGGTGAGGTGAGTGGTGAGTGGTGAGGTGAGTGGTGAGTGGTGAGGTGAGTGTTGAAGTGTTGAAGTGTTGTGGTGTTGAGGAGGGGTGGTAGTGGTTGAGGGAAGAAAGAGTGTGGGAATTAAAATTGAAGAGTGCTGGGTTTATATACCTGGTGGCTGCTGACTTCGAAATTT
>JBBPOM010000946.1:0-15635 GCA_038091455.1 Leccinum uliginosum | reverse complement strand
CTAGTGTCCGTAGTTAACTATCACTCCATGGCATACACTTCCCCAACTGTCCGCGGTTCACTTCGGGCAGTGAAGTTCCTTCATTCACTGTCCATGGACAGCGTCACCCACATTCGTGCCTACGACCACGATCGTCGCTATGTACTTTGTTGAACACTGGGGAGCGTTTCCCCCAACAGTCCTTATTGTGCTTTGTGAACGTCTCTCATGGGTCGAAAACATCTAAAGTAACCTACAGAAGGTCCTCAATCGAGTGGGTTGGACCCCATTTATCACGGCTGCATACTGGATCCCTCACCTTGAACGTCTTTGAAAGACATTCGCGAGGCAAGTGCTTGCGAATGTCCACAAAGATCTTGCGGCAGAGGCCGCAGCGGTGGGTTCCTCCTCTCCTCCGCACCAACTCTTCTGGAACCTCTACCTGCATGATACTTCCCGTCTCGTTTCCGTCTACTACGTGAATGTATCGGGCTTTGTTTCGACAGGTGCGACTCCCTTTGATGTGTTCTTCAATCTTCTTAAACAATTTGTAACACCCGAGGCATTTGGACTGTGGCTGGTCGATTCGTCGGCGCTTTCGTCCGGCTACTTCCCAGCCAGGCCCCGACTCACACGCCGGTGACAACTGCTCCTGTTCAGTTGGTTGAGGCAGCTTCAGCCGACGTCCAGGACCTCCCCTGTAAAATCCACACACGCCCAATCGGTGGACCATGACCATGTGCCGTAGCAGATCATGCTTGGTATATGCCTTCATCCCACAACTGGGCGAGGGGCAAAGTGTAGACACACCATTGATCGAGTTGGTGTGTTTACTTATGTGCCCATAGAACACGGCTGGGTCATGGTACCTAACGGAAGATGAGCAGGTGGGACGTGCTGAGGATGAACAAGACTACTCACTGGGCCATTCTCTCGACCATGGAGAGATTGTCATCATAAATGCACCATGGACAGAACATGGGAGCAAAGGTGACGCCATGCTCCTTCTGACCATGATATTCAGGAAATAGGCCCCCAAAGCCACTCCCGGGTTCATAACTCACGCAATTGTCGACACTCGGATGGACTTGGATGTCTATCGGGGCAATGTCCACGTCCTCCTCCCTACGCTGCGAGAACGGAGCGAAAAGATCAGCGTAGTGGTCACAGCAATGAACCTCCCAATCGAGGTCGTTCCCGGTGACATCTGAGAACCTACCCCCGTCAGACTCAGATTCAGTTCTGTGAACAAGCGGAAGAAGCACCGGGAAACACTCACCACTCAAAGCAAATGTAGCAATAGTGTACCGTGGCACGTTTGCTAATGTTGGTGGAATGGCGCTGCGCCGCATCTGCCTCTTCCTGTTTCTTTTTGATGAAGCAGGAGTGGATATGGAATGCCACTCCCCTCTGCATTTTTTCGGACCTGTGAAAACAAACGTTGAGCGAGCGATCAAGCAAAGGGGTGAAAAATCCGCATACACGCAAGGACAACCACACACAGGGCAGAGATTGTCTGCGGTGGGGGACTCGCCGGGGTAGCTCATGGGATGGCATGAAGTCGGCATTCCCAGAAGAACGTGGCAGGCACTTAGCAACGCCTCGTGGCGGCCAGTGTCGATGATGATCTCGCCATACAGATTGGCGACCAAGGCGTCGACGTGGCCGAAAGCCCCGTTGGCGTCAACGGCGTTGGTCAGGCGCTTGTGCCTTGCTAGCAGCCTATTCCCTATCACAGACACTGTTGCCATGGGTGATGAAGTGGAAGAGGAAGTCTTGGGGGGGGGGGGGTTAGTAGAGGCGTATCAGGTACGAACGAGCTGCACTTACCACCCCCTCGAGCTGGCGAGACGACGCCTTGGAAAAATATGTTTCCCTTGCCTCGCAAAGAAGGAATCTAAGCTCCCGAGTAATGATGACGGAGTGCTCTTTCATCAGCGTAGCCGCCTTCGTGCGGAGGGCATCTACCTCCAGAGCCACTGCAGCGTCGTCTGTCTGGCTCGAAGCCGCCAGCCTCTCGGCTTCGGCAAGCATCTGGAAATGTCGATCAGGCATCCCGGTGAGACCAAAAAAATACATTCTTACCTTGATCCTATCTTGACGCATGGCCACCAATTTGGGATCAGCGTAGACCTCCATCTTGTCCTTGAGGGACACCGTCATTGGGGCGTTGGGGTCTGCACCTTTCGATATGCTCTCTGCCATCTGACTGGAGTTAGGCAAACAGAGGCCGCCACACTGGCTGACTCACCGCAATGAGTGCAAGCCGCTCTTTGTCCTGAAGTCCCGACAGGGCACCTTGAAGGTCCACGCGCACCGCAATGCTCTCGTAATTTCTCTGGCGAGTTTTGAACGATCGGCCACATGGCGAACCACTCGAGGGCTACTCACTTGATAGGTTCTCGACTGCTCGGAATGGGCCATGAGTCTCTCACGCTGCTCGACACTGACAGTGGGTTCGTTGGCGATAGAGTTGGCGGTCCCGCGGCGGATGTCATAGGGCCGAACCTCTGCTTCAAGTTTCAATGCACAAGATCATTTCAGTCATCACTCGCAAATGGGTGGGTGTAGTACCTGGAAAACCGTTCAGGCAGCTAAAAAATCGCAGATGACGGTATGCCTCGCCATAATTCATCGCCTTGGATGCGGAGATGCTCCAACCCCGCTCAGTCCGCACCTCAGCCCTGAACACGGGCAGCTCCTGCTTTGTTGGGTGAATACGGAGTACGTGAGTAGAGGTAGGAGCCACCCTAGGAAAGATGATATCCTCCACCGTGCTGATGCCCTCCCAGACTTGGTCGAGGAGGCCCAGGACCAAAAAGGGGATGATGGGGCAGTACGCCCGCTCCATCCCGTATTCTGGAAAGAGAAAAAACTTCTTCGAATATGACTCTACATCCCGTCCACCCTTCAGAAGGTGGACCATGACTTGGACGACGATGTCTGGCTTGGACGGCGAGTCGCTGCGGGGGACAACCATGATTCCAATGTCTTTCCACTTCAGAGCTTCGTTGGTGCCGCGGTAACAGTTGGACTCAATCAACGCTCCTATCCGCTCTCCCGAGAGAGTCAACAGATTCGTTAAACTGATCATTTGCAGCCGCATCCGATTGGTGCGGAAGCGGCGGACGTCTGCATAGAACGAGTTGATGAGTATCCGGACGTCCATCTGGCTCGCATAGTGCTTCTCGCGAAGCTTCGTCGAGAGCTGGACGTGTCCACGAAGATCGGAAGACGCCAGGTAGTTTTGTATCTGTGTTCGTGCATCCGTAGGGATGTTGACGTTGCCCTCCCGGAAGAGCAACGAAAAAAGGGTCCATACGTAGCTCGTGAGGGTGGACACGGTGACATGCTCGGCCAAGTGACCCTGCAAGGTCATGGCGAGAAAACGGATGAAACTCTTGACCGTCGCTGCGCGAGACTGAGTGAACAAAGGGGTGCCTGCGACCTACACATCACTCACCCACTGACGGCACGACCATGTTGGGCGTGATTTCGGGGCCAAGACCTCTGACTTCGGGTTCCACAGAGGTCGAAATGAACGTTCCCCACAGGCTCCGGACGCGGGCATGGGCACGCATGGTGGGCGGGCGAATCGTCCTTGAATGGCAGGCCTCGGCCATCGGCGCGTGAAACCATGCACGTTGTTCATGGCTGCAGTGGGCAAGCCGCTCTTCCAAGACCTCCTCGTCGCTGCGACGGGGCCGTGTACGGAGAACCATGGCGGCGGTGCAGGCAGATGTGACCAGCGGGGAAAGAAGAAAAAAGACTGAGGGTATATGCGCGTCGTTTTCGAACCCATTGCTTCACCGCTGGCATTCCAATGTCGAGTGTCCGTGACGTCACAATCCCATCGGAAAGTGGTAGAATTTCGTGCCACGTGACCCAGGCCTTTGAATTTGCGGACCGATACTAATCACTATCACCGATGCGGTGCGCATATATGCAGTCCACACTAGGATAGCACTTAGTCATACTCACTGACTCCACAATTTCCTGATGGTGACCTGCAGAAAACCTGCCGAAGATTCCTTATGGTCTTACAGCTTTCGAAGGGACCCTATTACACCCCCTGGCACTTCCGATCATTCCACCCCCCCACCGTCGTTCAATATCCCCTCCACCCCTGACGAATGTGAAGGAGGGCCGTGGCTTGATGATAGTAGCCTTCAGCCTGAATTCGCAGTTCCTGTTCGCACCACCTCCCCTGACCCTCAAGTTTCGGATCTCCTGCACGAGTCCGATTCGGTTTCGTCACGTCCCTTACCTACGGTCGAACCAACTGGCATCTGCCAATTACTACTGAATTCTCGACCCGACCGTTCACCGCCCCATGGCCCGGGGTCTCGACTTCCCAACTTGAAACAGCATGCTTCTCGATTTCTCTCGTGTGAATGGCTAACGGACGAGGATCTTGACCGAGTTCTTGGACAAATGGGGGAAAAGCAGCAATACTGGGTCAGGGCAGAAAGGGGGATAATCATTCTGGATTGCTTATGGTACGAGAAGTACCGAACATACAAGGACCCCAAGTCACACCCACTTCGGTCGCTGCTCTCCGAAGGGAAAATTAACCGCATACTGTTTCCTTTTTGTCACCCTCTGGATAGATGCCATTGGATCGCGGTTGCGGTTGGGCTCCGAACGCAAGAGATCCAAGTTTACGACTCCCTGGTGGAAACAATACCACAGGGAACCATCCGGAACGCCGTCTTGGAGCGCTTAAGTCAAATATTTCCTACCGTTAAAGAGTGGGCTTTTCAAATTTGTTCCGACTGGCCGCAACAAACAGACTCTCATTCATGTGGAGTGGCGGCTCTCAACGCCATCCATCAAATTGTCTCCCCCATAACGGCCCCCTCATGGAACCCCGTATTTACAGCCTGGCTTCGCACATATTACTACTACTTTGGCCTTCCACCCGAGCCGATCGCCCAGCTATCTCAGGCCGGAGGGTTGATCTTGGGAGCCGGAGACGGTGTGCTAGCCTCTGGCACACACCATATTACACCCCCTGGCACTTCCGATCATTCCACCCCCCCACCGTCGCTCAATATCCCCCCCACTCCTGACGAATGTGAAGGAGGGCCGTGGCTTGATGATAGTAGCCTTCAGCCTGAATTCACAGTTCCTGTTCGTACCACCTCCCCTTACCTGATGAGTCCTCAAGTTTCGGATCTCCTGCACGAGTCCGAGTCCGAGTCGGTTTCATCACTTCCCTTACCTACGGTTGAACCAAAGGGACCAGCTTCAAGCCCCACACCGTTATGCTCTCTTGTGGAAGAGCTCTGGTGCAAGCACTTCCCTTGTGAGTTTCTCTGCTTTTTGTATATTTATTCATGTTCAGATCAGGTGCATTCCAGCTAAGCCTTTCCCTCCACCTGGCCTTCAGAGGGAACCTAGCATCGTCCCTAGTATGGTATGGGTTATCCTCGACAAAGTTGGTGTGGAGCACATGGACGGAAAATTGCTCTTCCTATGGACGAGTCTTGGGAGAATAAACAGTGGGCCCGACCGAGCCCTGAAGATAGTAGCCCTGAAAGGCAAGATCAGCCGGCTTCGAGATATTCTGTTGGACCTCGAAAAGCTTCCCTTGGAACGGGAAGCGACGAAAATGATATATGCAGCGAGAAGGAACGCTGAAAAGCGGCTAAAAGACTCCCGTTCCCAGAAGAGTCACGCCAGAAGCGATAACCCTGGCCGACCACGGAAGTTGGCACGCCAGAAATCTTGAGACGACGGTGAGACATGTTTCTTTTTTTTTTTTTTTTTGGACAAGCGTTATTATTGTACTATAGCAACTGACAAGTCTTAGAAGTCCTACACAATATGCTAAGGCGGACTCGGATGCCACAGGGGACTCCGGATGTGGGGCTCTGTACACTACCGGTGTCCCCGATGTCATCAGGGGGCCTTGGCAGCTTGATAGTCGGGTGGTAGGGAGTTATTGTTCTGGAGTACAGTGGTCCAAGTGTGTATTATTTTACTTTTTGAGAGTGTTCTTCTGTTCCCGCTTGCCATTTGGCGGTCAACATCGAGTTTCGTGATGAGGCGGAGCCACCGCGATGTGATTGCGGCGGGTGAGTGGGTGAGGTTTCCTAGTATGACATATTCGCATCAGACTCGGAGGAGGCCGCATATACGGACCCAGCAACTGCTACCGCGTGATCCCCATCTTCAAAAACGCCCCAACGACTTCCACCTCGTCATACCGCCCCGGATTCTCCGAGTCATCTTCGAATGAATATAAGTTCTTTGTGACACAATTCGTAGACATGCGCTATTCAAGATCCCCTCATAGAGACAGTCGTCGTAGCAACCGAACATGTATGCATCCCGTCTCTGCTGGTAGCTGACTGAAGTACTGACCCCTCATCAATGTGTCCTGTTCGTCGGTGGCGAAATAGCGCACGCAGCGCTTCCCCTGCTCTCTACTCTGCGGACAGAGAACGAAGGCACTCTGCTCCCATACAATGTAGAAATTGACGAGCACAAGGCTGCCAGTTCAACGAGTGCGGGAAAGCTAGACGAACAAACTATCCGCACAAGGATCATCTTGGAGATGGTGAGAAGTATTGACATCGCTACTGATCTCGAGGACGAGTTCAGTACGAAAGAGGCGGGGGAAGAATAACCTGGGTTTCCGGGAAGCTTGTGCGTGGCCCCTTCTTGCGATGGATATAGTGTGCTGAATGTCTTGATGGGAGTCGCCTCTGCTCCCGAACGCGGACGCATTGCGAAACCTGTCTATCCATCTGACGTGCAGTCGACCTGCGTTGAGTCCACCAGTGGCATACCCTGGTTCCCCCGAATCTGCGATTCTCGGCATTCTTCACACTCCTAGGGTTCTCCGTTGACGCCGCAGGACCTGGCAGATCTCAAACAGGAGCTCTGCAATGACCTGAGAAATAGGTACACGCATACCAAGGAACGAGGCGTTAGAGTCATAAGTCACTTGACGCCGAGCACAGGTAATCCCGTATATCGATTGGTGTTTTCCATTTTCCTCGTATGACCAGCTGTGGCCAATTATACGGTACCTACATCCTTTCTCCTTTTTTCTCACATGGTTCCATACAAGCAGGTCGGATTCGCCCACCAACTACATCGCTGCATGTGTCAAGAATACCGTCCCGTGTGTTATCAAGCGAATGTGGGTGACGCTGTCCATGGACAGTGAATGAAGGAAACTGCGCTTCGAAGCGTCAGACAACGCCTGAAGAGGTCACATCGCGACTCGTTCGGAATCTTTATATAGCTATTCATGAACTCATTATGTTTTTTTTTGTGGTGAGATACTAGTAAGTCCGACGCAACTTCAGAATTTCAAGGATCCAACCACCATGAAGGATGCTACCACTACCAGGCTAGGCACTGGATTTGCAACAGGGTCCGGCATTCTGTATTGCTATGACGAATGGCGAAGCCGCGGTGCCGCTTGCAAGCACCAGTTGCGGGTGGTTGGAAGGGACGAGTAGACCTATCATGAAAGCGCCCAGAATGTAAAACAGGAGAATACGGACATATATGCGGCGAATTTCCCTGGGAGGATTACGGCGAGGATTCTTGGTCTCTGCAGCTGCGATCTGGAAAAGTGAATAGACGGACGGGGCGTGCATCGAGAGATTCAACTTACAAAAACGATCTCAGTGCCAGTGAAAGAGAAAGCAGCGTTCTGAAGGGAAGCCCACCACCCAAGGAACCGGCCGGTTGCGCCGGAGATGCCTTTATATTGAACAAAAGGACCTGGGTTCTTCCAGTAGCGAAAACCGATATGATCGTGGTCGGGGCCACCTCCAAGGTCAAGGATAATGCCCAATATGATGAGACCAGTGATAGTGAACACCTTGATAGAACTAGGTAGTGTATTGGTGAGTGGGAATAATAAAGCATCGATAGATCACCCACGCGAACATAAACTCGGCCTCCCCGTATGCACCAGCGCCGAGCATGTTGATGGTGATGACGACAATCATACAAATCAACACCCAGACTGCACTATTGACATCCGGGTGCCAGTAATTTATCAGGAGAGCAGCAGCGGACAACTCGGCTGGAACACGTATTTATGCGGTCCCGTGACAGGAGAAAGAGGGCTGATACTTACCAGGCGCTAGGGATGCAAGTCAGCCAACGAAATCACGATCAAACGACGATCAAACGCACCTACGATGGTCCAGTTGTACCAGTAATTCCAGCCCATGGCAAATGACAATACTGGATTCACAAAGCGCTCTGCAATTATTATATGACCACCCGCGATGGGTAAATATGCGACCATTTCACCCAACGATACCTTGCAGGGGATTGTCAGCAAGAGTACCTTGGGAGAAAGAACGACTTACCATGACCGCTATCGTAATTGTGCCCATGGTCACATAACCAAGCAAAAGACCGACGGGTCCACCATTCGCGAGGTTGGCGGTTCCGATGAAAAGACCTGTGCCAATGACACCACCGACTCTACTCGAGGGACATTAGGATGGAGGGGAGGGGGAGGGGGAAGGTGGATAGGTATACTACCTGATCATGGCCACATGTCGACTTTTGAGCTGCCTATGGAGCTTTTGCGGCTGAGCCGAGGTAGCAAACTCTTCGTCTTTCAAGGAGCCTTCGGAAGAGTTCTTGTAATCACATTTCTCGGAGGCCATCTTCAAACGCCGAGAAGGGGAAGGGGACGACGAGGACATGGGCCGTGGAGGTTGCTACTTATAATCAAGACGTTCAATCTCGGAGTCCCGGATCCCCAACAGAGCAAGGGTCGGCCTTGGTGAGTCGGCGACTCGGCGGGAGTAACCAGCAAAAGAGGTGATTTGAAACGGATATCGTGTAAATCCAGCTAGAAGACGGGTTCCCGGCCGCTGGCTCTGCAGGGCAATCAGTGCTTCCGATCTATTAGAGCCTAGAATAGGTGTACATATACCGTAACGGTGACCATACTCAACGGTTGAATGGGATTCTGACAGAGTCGGGCACAATGTTGAGTGCATTGTCTTCAGCCTCATCATGATCCTCCTCCTCCTTGACGTTGGCGGGAGCGAGTACTGGCCATCTTGATTTGGTGTGGTGCGGGCCGAGTCGGTGAGGTAACATTGGGCGATGATACATGATGAGCCACTACATTCGAACTTAGACTCCTTTTCTGTGAATTCTGGACCATGATTGTGGAACAACAAACCGTCGTTATTGAGTTGTGGTACACCGAAGATTCGCCAGAGTTGCTGGGAGTGCCAGAATATTACCACGAACGCGACGATTTGAAATGATCGTATCGTACTCGCGCGCACAGAGCGGCCTCGAGGAATTCCTTGTCCACTGGCCCATGTGGGAGAACCATGCTAGGATCTCTGTGTGAATGGATGACGGTCGGCCCGTCTGAGAGTCTCCCCCACTGCTTCCAGTCAGCATGTTGATCCTCCGAATCCGGCTCTCCGTCTTCAAGTAACTGTTGTGCACGCGAAGGTGGGAGTAGGTCGTATGTGCGGAAATAGGCAAAACCCGGAATTAAGTGTACCCCGCGGGGGTCGAGGAAGCCGAATGCCTCGAGTTTTCCTGATCACATGGAAAATGTGAACAACTCGAGCATACCAATAAGGAAGAGTTCGTTCATCCTCGTGTGCACGGGGCGAGGGAGAGGCCACCTGCCAGTGGGCTGTCGGACTTGTTTGCTGCGCCTGTCGGTCGTCCCTCTCCGAGGTTTAGGACCTTGCTAGTCTCGGGACGGTAGGCGAATTGGACAAGAACTTCGGGCGTGTGCGGTTTCGAGCCTGCGAAAGCTCTCGTCAGGGGGCTACCGCTACCCCGACCGCCACTCTTCTAAGGCCGTAACTTCCGACTGTAACACTGAACGTTCTCAGCCGACAAACCGTCCTCGAGTTCGCGTGCTTAACCGTTGCAAGAATGTGGTCGGGAAGTGTTGCAGAGAGAACTTGGACTGGCGTCCCTTTCGAAAGAAGAAGACGGAACGAAGCAAGCTTGCTGTATGCGGGCCGAAACGCATCTTCTCCGTAGTGAGATAACCCAGCTGTGTGGATATTATGAGCTTCATCAACGTGGACGCGGTTGATCTTCTGAATGAATGCGCGATTTTCCCGAAGCAGCCGTGCGATCAGTGGAAGATGTCCATTGTACGGTCCGAGTTGCTCTGGAGATACAATGATATGCTGAAAGGTGCCATCCCGAATACTCTTTCGAGATCATCAAGATCTCGACGTGAAGGGTTTACACTGGAAGTCCATGCATAACGTACCTTCCATAGCGCTTCATCAGATGGGGTGTCCTCATTGACCGCAACTGTCTTGATCCCAAATTTCTCGCTCTCCGCGACCTATGTTACATGCCTTCTTGTAGAATTAGTGATACTTGTTAAATATTGTCTTACCTGCGTCGTTTGGAGTCGCTTGAGTGGAGAAATGGTAATCGAGATGGTTTCCGGACGGAGAAGAAGCGGTATCAGCAAACACAGGGTCTTCCCACTGCCGGTACCTGCGATAACGACACAGTCGCGCCGGTGTAGCACTTCGAGAGAGGCCTGAAGCTGAAAAACGCGCGGGACGACACGGCCTTCAGTGAGGAATGAGACGATCAGACAAGCACGGAGTGCATCAAGTCTATCCTCGTCGTTCAAACTTGCCAAGTATTCGTGAGGCAGTCGGTCATTGATCAATGTTGAAGATAACTTGATTACAGTGTGTAGATGTCGTCGGGGTTGACATAGTATGCGATGGGGTTCGTCCAAGGGGCTCTTGGAGAGTATGCAGGGAGAGGGAGAGACTGTCCGGCGTCAGCGACGACCAGAAACAAACGTACCGGTGTTGGTCCGGTACGGAACGGAGTGAAAATGGGCGGACCGATGGTCGGACCGAGTCGGGATGAAGAGGAACGGGACGAGAGAGCGACGGAGAGCGACGAGAGTGAGAGAAACGAGGGCGAGACGAGACGAGAACTACGAGTGCGAGACGAATTTTGGTGTCGGCGAGTCACGACGACCAATGGAGGACGAGACGGAACGAGATGGAGCGGACTGGGTCGTTGGCGACGGTTACAACGACGACGGAGACGAGGACGACGAGTTTTACGCGAGTGTGATCAGACGACTGTTACGAGAGACGAAAGATAGTATATTTTCAACGGCCCGAAGGCAGATATAAGAGAACCCGGCATTAGCCGAGGCGCTTACTAACTAGTCCGAATCGAGAAAGTATGTAAGGAACGAGCGACGAGCGATAACAAGAAATGGACGGTACGTAATCAGCGGAGATAAGTAGAAAAAGACGCAAGACAATATAGAAAGTGGAAACGGAACGATACCGGCGATGTATAAGTGCAAACGAACGTAGTCCGGTGGGACTCCGGCTAGTCCGATGGGCGGACCGACTTACCGTACTCACGGAACAAGGACGGGACGGAACGGACTGGACTTGGACGTTGTGGAACGAGCTCCTAGTGTCTATACCACTACAGAGAGGCTGTGCTCTCTACATCCGCAGGGTACTTTGCTGCTGACTGTCCCCAGTCAGTGACGCGAGCCGGCTAATTGTGGAATTGTGGAGATGTGGAGGTGTGGCGGTGTACAATGGTGACGCGAGGATGGGGAAGTGTGGAGGTGTGGCGGTGAATACTGGCGACGCGTCTGAGGCGTGGGAACCTTGTGTGGACCGCGCGTAAGGAACGAGCGGAATGTGGACCGCTCTTCTTCTTCAACCTCTTCTTCTTCAACCACATCCTTCCCCTTCCCTCTCAATCATTCGCTTCATCTGCCATCCCAAGACGATGGCCCTCATCACCGACTGCGACCCGCTCGACGCTGGCTTCAACAAGCCCAACCCGAAGGCGGAGCTGCGCGCTGCAGTGGAGCGGAAGTTTCGGGACGCGGTGGAAGCCCTGGCGGCTGAAGTGAAGGCGATGCCGGACGACGGGGAGGATCTGAGGGAGGAGCAGGAGTACTGGTGCGAGGCGTACGAGAAAAAGAAGGTGCGTTGTCGAGGTTGTCGTTATGGGGGTTGTGCTAACATTTCCTTAGGCTGCGCTCTTCGAGTCCCGCGCCGAGGCGGACGAGCTCGGCGGGGATACCGTGGTGGATGAGTCGCTCATCGACTCCCTCAAGGACGCCGGCGCGACGTGCAAGCGGTGGCGTGCAGCTCTCGCAGCCCCTCCTCTCGCAGCTCAAACGCAGGTGCCAACGCCGGCCCCGACCATCCGCGACCCCGAGAGTGGTGTGGAGGTCATCGAGGGTAGCCGTCACCAGAGGCGTGTGGTCGAGGTGGTGGTGCCATCCGAAATCATGCACGCCGGCACGCGGGGTGCATACATGCACTTGCCTAAAATGGTAGGGGTCGATCAATCCACGACGAAATCACAGTGCGGAGACCGATTTTCGAACTCAAGCCCATCAAATGTCGAGGTCCGCTCGGCCGTGACCGAAGTCGCGCCACTCTCCCGTGCATGCTCAAATTCAAGCTGTCGTGCCCACAGAAGATATCCGTTCGGTGCAGAACGATGTCACGTTTCGCTGTGAGCAGTTTTTACAGCAAGTGTCAGGCAGTCGGCTATTGCCATTGAATCAGGACATCCGTGTACGTATCTTGCACGTTTAACTGATATATTCACGTAGTTGAGTGTAATAGGTTCGGTTCACAATGACTCTAGCTCAAAGACACGAGCACCAGAGACCACATGGGGCTCCTTCCAATTGGGCGGTAATTATCATTTTGCTCGTGTTGTGTAGTACAGTACTCATGTTGCTCCAGCCGTCCACGTTCCCTCTCCAATTCCAAACATGCACATATCGCATGATTGTGCCGCTGTCGTCTTCTCTTATTGCATGGTTGTGTGAGCCATGCCCCGATGATGACACCTCAGCCACGGAGTTCGATTGCTGGGTACACACATCCCTCCTTGTGTTTCAAGACTCTTTCAATATCATTTGATCTCGTGCCAGTGCTTCGCTGTTTTCTTTCTATCCCTACACCTGTCACCGTTTATCCTGTATTTGCCTGTTCAAGTTACCTGTAATGTGCTGGTGTTTATCTTGGTCGCTACACTATTGTTAAGTATCTTGTACTGACATGATTAATGTGAGTTCCGTGCCTGACTCGGAGGTGACTGTACACCAAGCAAAATCTCGTCGAAAGGAACTACACCCTCAGGCTGTGCCCACATATATCTTCAAGTTGCTGCTGAAAGTGTTCCGTGCCAGTTGTGGGCAAGGGAGAGGGAAAGAGCGAGGGCAGTCGTCGTCCTACGAAACCTCTGGTAGACCTTGTCACGCGTCACACGGGCTGACGATCGGGCTAAAACTTCTTACTAGTAACTCACACAGTACAAACCTTGATGCGGTCCTGCACACACACACGTTCGTTGTTTGCGTCGCCAACTCCCATCTTCGACAAATACTGGCTATCTGCATACGCGGGGGAAGGTAGCCACGGTACACCTTCTTTATAGATTAGGTTTGGTGCGAAGACTGCAGCTTTAATCTGCAGGTCGCGTATTCATCGCAGTAGACTGCCATACAAACGAAAAGGTGGCATTAAAAACGGAATGCGGGACCATCCGGACTCGCATCGAACATCAAACATACCGGCGGCTAGGAGATATTCAAGGAGTCCCTCGCTGTCACGGTGCTTACTCTTACAAGGCTCACGGTGTTATTGTCCTGGAGTGTCTCGGTGCCAGCCTCCAGACCTTTCTACATAACTCAGGTGGGGTTGTCCCCATCGAGACGGTTTTTTCAATCGGTCGAGCAATGGTTCGTGGACCCTCTTCTTGTGCAATCATGCAAATTAATACACTGTTAGGTTCGCACTTTACGGGCCATCCATGACAAAGGTTACCTTCACAGGGACGTGAAGCCGGACAATATAATGCTTCCGACGACGGGAGAAATACGACCATACCTAGTTGATTTCGGTCACGCAACTAAACGTCGACGCCGTGAAACGTTGGAGTTGGGGAAGACATCTAGTGCCGTAGGGACAGTACCCTTCATGAGTATACATGTACATAACGGAATGCGTAGGTTATTGACGCCTTCACGTTGTGCGTTTGGATGAACCTCACTTTTTTTTTTCATAGCTTACGACCGACGGGACGACTTGGTGTCTCTTGCATATACGCTATGTGATGTTGGACGCATCTTTGTGCGTTGCTATTTCTTTATTCCTCGTCGTTGTTCCTTTGTGATTGTGTTGTTGTGCATCTCTATTTCTTTGTTTGTCGTCGTTGATTCTTTCTTGCCATCGTTCTGCGTTGGTTGTTCGTTGTCGTCTCCTTATTGCACGTCGTCGACCACATCGTTGGTGATGCACTCAGGCTGGCACGTGCACCGCCGTCTTTTTCATTTCATGTTGTTTGTTTATTCCAGTTGTCGTCTCGTCAACACCAAACACGATGAGCACTACAGGCGCCTTCATGTATGTTCCTCTGGTTCGATCTTCTCAGGAATGCATTGAATGCTGTATCACAGATACAACAAGTACGCTCAAATCACCACACGGACCATGCGACAGTCGTTGATGGAGGCCGAGCACGTCATCAACACCACACATGATGAGCACCACCTGGCGAGGCGTCTTCAGGTATGTTCGCTTGGTTCGATCTTCTCAGGAAATACATTGAATGCTGTATCACAGGTACTTACAACAAGTATGCTCAAATCACCGCACGGACCGTGCGACAGTCGTTGACGGAGACCGAGCATGTCAACAATGCCAAGTGTGACGAGCACCACTTGGCGAGGCGTCTTCACGTACATTTGCTTGGTTTATTCTTAGATGACGCTTTGAATGTTGTATTGCAGGTACAACAAGTACGCTCAAATCACCAACGGACCTCGTGACAGTCGTTGATGGAGACCAAGCACGTCGTCCACCTGGTGGGGCGTCTTCGCGTACGTTCACCTGGTTTAATCTTCTCAGACGATGCATTGAATGTTGTATAACAGGTACAACAAGTACGCTCAAATCACCACACGGACTGGCGCTGTGACAGTTATTGATGGCAGCCGAGTGCGTCGCTGCTGAGGAACAAGGTTTCACTGCACTCCGATACCAACAGTGGAGTGGTGCTGTGACAATCGTTGATGGCAGCCGAGTGCGTCGCTGCTGAGGAACGAGGCTTCACTGCACTCCGATACCAAAAGTGGAAGAATGGCGCTGGTGGCAATGTATTTGCCCAGTGTCACTTAGTTTCCAGTCATGTACCTCAACCACGAGCCAGAAAAGATGTCGGGAAAGCTTGCTGTCTATTGCATGTTGTCGTCTCATCATTGTATGGTAGTGATAACTGAAATGTGTTGACACAACATGATCATTGATGCGTAATATGAAATGAAGCAAGCGAGTCCGTCGCCAAGAGGGTAGTACTTAGGCAGTCATTCACTGCGGCACCTTTGTTGTGAAAAATGAAGCAAGCGAGTCCATTGCCAAGGGTAGTACTTAGGCAGTCATTCACTGTGGCACCTTTGTTCCTGGACCCGTAGGGGACTAGAATGACGGCCGCACTACGTCGGCAATTACCTTGTTTATCCTAGTTCGGCCTAAGTTGAATTGCTTGCCAATTTTCCTCAGTGCCCGAAATACCAGAGTGATCCGGCGCCCTAGCCAACCACGAGCTTCATTTGGTTGGCGGTCTCATGAAGTTCAAATTGGATTGGA
>JBBPOM010000945.1:0-15638 GCA_038091455.1 Leccinum uliginosum | reverse complement strand
AGATCGCCATCATGATGGGTTGCGCCGTGCTTCCTCATCTGCGAAATCTTGTCGCCTGTATCGCCCACGGACTCACAGACGAGCAGCAGAAAGTTCGGACCATGACCGCCCTCGATCTCGCGGCCTTGGCTGAAGCTGCAGCGCCTTATGGTATCGAGTCGTTTGATGAGGTACTCAAGCCTCTGTGGCTCGGTATCCGTCTGCACCGTGGCAAGGGTCTTGCCGCCTTCTTGAAAGCGATCGGCTTTTTCATACCTCTCATGGACCCCAAATACGCTTCCAATTACACCAAGGAGGTTACTGACATCCTCATTCGCGAATTCCAGACTTCCGACGTAGAGATGAAGAAGATCGTGTTAAAAGTAATTAAGTCACTGCCACTGAGATTGTCTGCAGTACATCCCGCAAGATATCCTCCCCGACTTTTCAAGTCGTTCTGGGTTTTTGGAGCTCTGGAAAGATCGTGAACGGGCTCAAGGACAAGGCGGAGTCATACCGGAAGATGGCTATGGAGACTATCAGCAAGGTCGTCGCCACTCTTGGTGCCTCGGACACAGACGTTGACAGTATCATTTATTCCTTCCAGGAGCAGACAGCGGAGGACCAAGTCATGCTTGACGGTTTTCGTACAGTCGTCAACGCTCTCGGTATCCACCTCAAGCCATATCTTACTCGGATCGTCTCCACTATACTCTGACGTCACGACAACAAGAGTGCGAAATTTCGTCAGCAGACAGCTGATCTGACCATGAGGTGCGTCACACCGGCATTCGAATCGTTCAACCGACTGCCATTAGTGTATGGCAGGAGAGAAATCCCCCATGGCTAATTTCGTGGTAACAAAGGAGCGCAGCCGGGCAGCGGAAAGCAGCTCGTTGGCCTAGCTGGCTCGTTGGACCCTCGTCAGCCTCCTTACTCCCCAGCCTCTCCCCATCATATGTCACCAACCACCGTTACGCACGCACGCTCCCTTTAGGTAGTCACTTGTGTTTCGAGACCAGGAGTTCCCTATAAATCTACACTTATGTGTTTATAAACTTAGTGTAGCGGACCATATGTTGATAATAATAGCGTGATGCATTGTAGCGCGCTGCGCACTGGCAGAGCGCCAACAGTGGGTCGAAAAGATTGACATTGCAGCAACCTCATGATTGGCAACGTCAACAAGCAGTACCCGGCTCACACCTAACGTTCACCCCATGAGTATACGGAACTGTGCCGCATCTACTCGAATACATACATAATATACGAGCGACGTTTACTAGACTATCCACTGATAGTCGATTGACATATCCCGCGACCACATTGCAGCGAATTGCCACATACGTCCACTGGATGTCAAAGGTGCACAGCTCCCAAATTTGTCAGCAAGGCTTCTGGTGGAGCACTTGCAAAGATCTAGCGTACATTCAATACAATATATTATACAAATATCCACGCCTCTAGCTGCTATAAACAGTGTACGGGTGGTTCCAAATATATCAAGTAGATATGTATTGAGAGTCTGACATATATTACTGTTACCTTTTCCGTCAATTATCAGTTTACTGACACTCTACTTTAGGCGTGTACCAGGTCCCTCCGAGGCTCAGGCACCGAGCGTGTTCGATGTTTAACTGGACCCACACAGTGATCCCGGGACCCCCGATCAGGGTCTGTCTCAGAAGAGACAAACCTTCAAAGAATGCCGCGAGTAGTATGTGACGTTATTACGATGGGTTGTTGCCTGTGGGGACCGGCAAGCAAGAAGGCTTCAAGGGTCGTCGTTCCAGAAGGAGGCATTTGCGGGATGACGCAATTTGGTGCCGAAGTGAATAACCAAAAGGTGCAGGCCAAGTCGATCGTAGCCTAGCGAGGACGAATTGAAATGTAGGAGGGCCCATCGCACCTATCTGATCGTTGCTGCTGTGGAGTTGTCTGAGACAGTGAGGGCAAAAGTGATCTTGAAGAACAACTAGTATGGAAGGTGCCGAGTCATCCAAGCGCAGCGATTTTGCTGTTAGGCTCGATTAGGGAGCTTGTCGGTAGTACGGTCACCATGCTGTAAATTTGCTCCGTAAAATTCTTTCAAGTCCGTTGGAGCTTTATTTGGGTCTTTTTTTATGATATAAAGAATCAGCCAGTCGGACCTTTCAAGGTGCCAGACTCATTACAAGGTAGGTTTCAGTTGCTCCACCCCGTCCCCGGATCGTTCGACTCGTCTGTCGTCGGTTTGTGCTTTCGACATGGAGAACTTGGGCCCCACTGTGTTATTGGCGCTTGTGACATTAGTTACCGGGGTCTTCATTTATCAACGGAAGAACGCGCTCCCGCCAGGATTGACGCTTCTACCGGGCCCAGCACCGCTGCCCATCATTGGAAACTCGCTCGATGTCAGTCGCAAGGCTCCGTGGTTGACTTACACCACCTGGGCCAAGCAGTACGGTGAGTCCCCCCTGGTATGATCCCTGATATGCGCTGTCTGATCGAGTTACCGTATCACATGGTGCACACAGGTCCCCTAGTCTACGCTCGTCTCTTGGGTAGAGATGTGATTATTTTCAACTCAGAGGAGCTTGTGCTGCAATTGGTTGAGAGACGGTCGTCGATCTACAACGATAGACCCAACTTCGTGACCAACGAGTTGTGAGTGCGCATCCCTATTATTTACAGTGACATTTTGTTCAATTTCTTTCCCCCCTTTTCTCATTTGATCGTATAGTTTTGGTATCGGATTCAACTCGGGTTTCCTTCCCTACGGTAACCGATGGCGGTTTCATCGACGATTGTTGCACCAGACCTTCCGGTCTGTTGCCGTCCCCAGTCACATGCACCCAGTCATGCTGCGAAAGCAACGACCGCTTGTCAAGGCAATCGTTGATTCACCGGACGAGTGTCTGGATATTCTTCACACGTACGTGACTTGCTGTTTCTCAGGCCTGAACCTGTGTCGTAATCCCAGTGTGGCATGCTGACACTGTGTTTTTGACATAGACATGCGACGTCCGTGATCATGGCCGTCGTGTACGGGTACGAGACGCGACCGAAAAACGACAGGCTTGTCGATGTGGTAGATCGGATGCTCAAGTTTGCGATGCATTCGATGACGCCCGAGAGAGAGGCGCTCGCGTATACGTTTCCCATCAGTACGTTCAATGTTTATCTTCCTTTTTTCTTCTCCTTCTCGCGCTTCTGGAACTCGTAAGCAATTTTTATTCATGGTCGTCGGCAGTCAAGTATATTCCAACGTGGATGCCCGGTTCGCAGTATCGACGCGACGCGCTGCAGTGTCGGGTGTATTGTGAAGAGATGCTCCAGGCTCCGTTCAAATACACAGTGGATGCAATGGTAGGTGGAGTCGTTCTGTCTCACGACATGTTTGGGCGTTGACCATATTTTGTAGGCGTCCGGAGAGGCTCCGTCCTCAATGGTAGCAGATCTATTGTCGAACTATGCTGGCCGAGAAGACTACGACACGATACGCGAGGCTATCAAAGGCTCCGCATCGACGGTGTTCGGAGGTGAGCGCCGGTAATGACGCGTCTTCCGTCTCCCACTAATGTCGTATTTCCATGACAGCTGCGTCTGGCACGGTAAGTAAACTCGTCTTCAACTTGCGCTCGCCGTGTGCAAGACCTTTTCTCCTCAACGAATCTGCTTGGCGCAACTTAGACAGATACTGCCATCCTGTGCTTTGTTCTTGTGATGCTGCTCTACCCCGATGTGCAGCGTCGTGCTCAAGAGGAGATCGACAAGGTCGTCGGGCTCGATCAATTGCCTCATTTCGACGACCGGTCGTCCTTGCCTTATATCGATGCTATGTTTCGCGAACTCTGGCGATGGCATCCACCTAGTCCCTTGGGTACGTTTCTTTGGATGTTGTTTGCTAGGAGACTCGTTGAAACCTCAATTGGGCATCTGTAGGGGTCCCGCACGCGACCAGTCAGTCCGACGTGTATGAGGGTCACTACATTCCAAAAGGTAGGTAGCTCGACGTTGATTTGCGGAAGCTGACTTTTTCTGGTCTCTGATAATAGGCGCCATGGTCATCATCAACATTTGGTGGGTCAGCAGTCACCCATTTCATCCCCGATACTAATATAGCCCGACTCATCGACATCGAATCAATCTATCCACTATATCGTCGTTCAACTACGCAGGGCTATGAGCCGCTCCGACAAGTATCCCGAGCCTGAAGTGTTTCGACCTGAGCGGTTCTTGACCGAATCAGGCGCACTGACGGAGGACAAGGTCCAGTTCGTGTTCGGTGCGGGGCGACGGGCATGTGTGGGTAAATACTTCGCGGACGCGACCGTCTGGCTGACAATGGTGACATTGCTGTCGTGCTTCGAGTTCAACAAGGTGGAGGAAGGGTGGGGGATCGAGAACGTGCAGTGGACGAGTGGGGTCACTGTGTGAGTGCCAAGCTTATCCCTTTGTCCTGATTCTGCTCCTTTTTATCTGTCTTGAATTGGATTGGTGTATTGACAAAACGTTGGACCTACAGGGCACCCCGTCCGTTCCCGTTCAAACTGACCGTCAGAGATCGAGCGAAAACGATGTCTGCGATGGGCGAAGAAGCATAATACTTTTAAGAGGTACATATCTATCACTCTCTGCTCTTGTTCTTTGGGTTACAAGGCAGTTTAACATACGGACTTTGGTGGATTACTTTCGTTTCACGTACACACTCGTTCCAGACTTTGTGGACTTTACACGGTTCACTCATTTATAGATTTGATCAATATCACTATGTCCACTTTGCTTGCGTTTGCTTTTGCTTTTTGAGTCCTTAGTATTGAATATTGAGCACGTACCGTGCCCTGACAATGATCAATAATATGGGCATCATCAACCTTAGAGGCCTGGTGATGCAACTGAGTACGGAAGGCATACATGTACAGTAACTACAGGGAGGGATCTTTGAACAAGAATCCCAACCGAACAAATTCAATATACAGCCTGTTTACTCGTCCGCCACTATGACCACGCTCTTTCCGACAACCGCACCCTTTATGAACTTGTCGAACGCCACCTCCGCATTCTCCAGTCCCCTCGTGATGTCCTCCCTGTAGACCAACTCTTTCCTCGCTACCAGAAGAGGTACCTGCCGCTCGAACGTCTCCAAATATTTGGGAGAGAGCGTGCTGACGACGAATCCATGAATCGAGATTTCCTTGGGGACCACGTTGATCAAGTTCTGTCAAGTTCAATTTCGTAGGGTCGCGATGGATAGTATCCCATTGTTTGAATGAAGCACTCACCGAAATCGGTTTGGCTTCGCCGCTATACCCCGCGACCATCCCACATTCCTGCCAGTAAAGTACGCATGAGCACGCGCACAAAATGGTCGGATTAGACTGACGATGAATCGGGCATGCTTGGCAGCTGCGTTCAACGCCGCTTCTAGTACTTCACCGCCCACGTTGTCCCAATAGCTAGGAGCCTCCGGGTCAGAACATATGCGCGGCAAAGCATTTGGATTTAGACAGAAAGGAAGACATACACATCAATTGGGCCTTCCTTTTTCAAGATCTCGGACGTCCTGGTCGTCTTGTGATTAAATGCCACGTCGGCGCCAAGCTCTCTCAGGAATTCGACCTTGTCATCCGAACCGGCGGACGCGATGACTTTTAATCCATCCCGTTTCGCGAGCTGAATCACTAGACTGAAAAAAAAAAGGTTCGTGTCCAGAAATCCGTGCATGGGTTCCGCAGAGGAGACTTACGATCCCACTCCGCCGGCACCGCTAGTGACGAACATCACTTCTCCCTGCGTGGATGGATGTGTGAACTGCACAAGCAGGACATGTACAGAGAGCCTAACCTTCGTTGCACGCGAGTACTCCTTCCAACCGAAATACGCGGTTTGACCTGTGAACTACTGTCAGCGCAGGTGTTCAGAACGACCGAACAGAAAGCAAACTTACCAGACATACCAAGTATGCCCACGAAGACGCTCAGAGGGAGGTTATACTCGTTATGTATCTTTCTAAACGACGCAGTGTCGTGATGTATCGAGTATTCCTGGAATGCTGCAAAATGAATTGACAATGCTGAACTGTTAGGTGACATGGGACCATCGCACTCACGGTAACACCCATGTAGGTGGTCTCCAAGCTGAAACGCTGGGTTCTCGGAACGCACGACGATTCCGATTCCATAACCTTCGATCCTATTGACGATTACTTAAGTTTGATAGAATGATCGCTATTTCTGTGAGAAACGGCTTACGACTCTCCGATCTGATACCTGCTCTACAAGAATCAATGTAGACCAGATCATCTTTCAATTGTACACGGTGTATCTAATGGATGCTCACCGGCATGAATGGTCTCATTCTGGCCAAGAGATGTGGTTCCAAGGCGAGCACGAGAGTCTTGAGCAGCACGCCGCCGTTCAAAGGGACATTCTCCAGGTCAATGGTCTGACTGGCATCGAACGCCGTCGTCTCGCCGGGAGCAGGGTAACCTTAGAGCAGGTGTGGGATGTAATGCACATGAGTCAGAAATACATTCTCTTGAATTTACTCTCACCTGTGGGATATTCCTGGAGGTAAATGCGCTTGTTGGAGACTGGGGTCATCGATGCAGATAGTTGTCAGAGGAATCAGCCGTCCTTGTATTCGATGGGTTCGTGTATCGGAATATATTTATTGCCGTGCCAGCTCTGAATCGGACCAGGCTGCCCGGTACGCTACTGCTGAAGAAGCTTTTCCCTAGCTTCGCCTTTGATGACCGGACGCTTCGTCATCAGCGGACGCAACGGTCTATTGCGGCAATAGGCGCGCGTGGGATTAACGATGATCCCCCTCGTTCCAGTGGAATGCACTGGATTGGTGGATGCCGCGGGTTTTGTGTACCCGAGCCATTAGTAGGCCGGTGCCTCTGGCTCCAATATGACGGTCCACATTGAATCTCGGATCAGCGGTATCGTAAATTCTTACCGCATTGAATACCTTTAATTTGACGATTAGTGGAAAGTTCCCCAAGTTGAGCGGATGGCCCCAGGCCCGGATCACGAGTCTGGTCGGAAGCTGTTGAAGTTGTAAGTCGCCACGAGACACCGATTCGAAGTATAATTAGCACATCGCCGCCCCTGGCCACCGCCAACCCACACTCCCACATATGTCTCCCCGGTAACCCAAAAAATGCCTTCGGCCATCATATACCCCTCTGCCGCTGTGCACTCGCAAATCCTCTCTTTTTTCTTTTTTCTGTCGTTTCTCCCTGTAGCCTTGTCCTCGGAATGGATCCAATACCCATCCAGCGGACATGCAACAATGACACACTATTCACTCCCTACCGGATTCATCGCCGCATGCGGGTGCACACCGAACAGCACATACTACCCCACGGCCGCTCTCAACCAAATGGCGTACGGGAGTAGCACTTCATATGGCCCTGCTTGCGGTCAATGCTTCAAGCTCACTCTCTTGGAGGCTTTCGTGGCGAACCCGCCCTTTTATCCCAACGTAACCAAGTCTGTCGTCGTCAAAATTACCGACCTCTGCCCGCTCAGCAAGAAGGGGTGGTGTAACGCGACGACGTCGGGCCCTAATGCGTGAGTGAACTGCATTGTGGTGTTCAAATGTGTGCGAGAGTAAAGTGATGATTAGCGGCGGTGCACATCTCAACTTTGACCTTGCCTGGCCGTCGACGTCCATCCCGAATGACTTTTTTCCTTCCAATGCCGCCTTGTATGGTATGTTCAGCTTATTTCTACTATACGTCATCGGTCGCTGAGCGTGTTCGCAGGCTTTACTGTAAGTTTGAACAACAACAAGGACTGTACATGATGAGAATAAAACGAAAACAGGACTTTGGCGTCTGGGACATCAGTTATCAGAGCGTCTCGTGCCAAGAATGGGAGGGATATACCAACCAATCTGCCCTAGGGAGCGTAGAGAATTTGGGTTACACTTCCTGTTGTCCAAATGACCCGACGGTACTATCCTTTCTTTTCTACCGCACTCAGGCTGAATACGACCTTCTTGTGATACAGAATAATTCCGACGATATATGTCCCTCTTATTCTGACTCTGCGGGGCTGTCGTGCGTCGGTTTCGATCTGGACAGTCACCATACTGACATTCGGATTTCAGTCCGACTATACACCCTGGATCTGGGGCTGATACCATACTATCAACGATACCGCGCGTTCTTTTACTAACATTCACTGTATCCTTATCAGCGTATCTGTTGTAGAACTTTGAAGTTCGCATTCTCTGTTCAGTAGATGTCATGATATTTTCGTCTTTCCCCGCAAGGTTTCTCTTCGCATCCTCTTGGTTCACACCCACATCATTCTATCTTCATATTTAGCTAGAGACGCTCTCCATATTCAACAATTTATGGGTGGCTTGGTCCACTCCATCCTCCGGGCGCGCAAATGAGTCTGATTTCACCTACATCCCGAATTTGTATACGACCTGCCGACCGTCATGGATGGCTGAACGTCTTGTCCAGCCGCTCATTCCCGCGAAACACAACGTGACCGACGTCGCGGGCGAAGTGAGGCGGCAAGCGTGGCCGGGGTCCCCTCTTCTTCTTTCGCTTGTACTGAGACTCGGAATGAATTGTGCTTCTAGAGCCAGGGACTGAAGCGGGCGCATCTGACGTCATCGGGACGTCTGTGGGCTGCTGGGCTTGACCCGCTTCCGTGTCCTCGTTCATCTGCGGATCCGAGTCGACGTGCAGGATGCGGGGTGCGGGGATGCAGCGCACTTCTTTACAGGAGAGGCACTGGTACGTGATGAGGTGACCATGCGAGGTCGAGTCTGCAAAAAAAAATGTACATCAGATCAGCGAGAGCGGTGTGCAATGAAGGATGTGGCTCGGTCACAGACCTTTGATGCGGACGGTCGCGGAGACGCCTGGAATCAAAGGGGCACTGCAGCGTTTGCAGATGCAACGTTTCACAGACGGGTCACTGTGCATCGATGATGGATGGATCGAAGGAGCAACGCGATGGGGGGGCTCAGAAAACCACGCACATCTTCACGTTCGTCTTTTGCCCTACGATCTTCATCGTCTCGACGTAGCTCCGGGAGAGCTCCTCGCAGCCCACCACACGTGATTTCTTCTTCTTCTTCTTCTTCCGGGGCGTCGCAGGACGTGACGGTGCAGTCGTTTGCTCGGTTCCAGCGCGTCCGTCGTCGGATTCCGTCGAATGCGAGGCATCCTGGTGGTGGTGGGCAAACCCAGAAGGTGCGAGGCCATTCAAAAGGACACTCGCTTGGTAGAGAAAGTTGAGTCGTTGGAGGATATCCCGGTTCGTCACGCTCGTTGGGTTGGGTATCTCGCCTTTGTTCTTACCCATCGCTCTTGAAGCTGGTAGGTGGCGGGAGTTGAAAGCCAATGATTGCCTTATCGAGTCGATTGATACATACTTGAGAAGCAAAGTATCGCCGACCTTAGCTCAGTTGGAAGAGCGCGAGACTGTAATTGGTTAACGTTCATCTTGAGGTCGCCTGTTCGAGCCAGGCAGGTCGGATGCCTTTTACTTTTACTTTTGTTGAAGCTCGGCCGCAATATTTTTCAGTGCCATGCTTCTACTGAGACAAAGTTCACTCGTCCTTCTAATCTCTATCCGTTCGAAGATCATGTAGTTGTCTTATTCACTCGATCGTGTTTCTGGCGCCGTGTTCACTTGCACATTTTCTTCGTTATGACGAGGCTTCGCGGTACGTAGCATGTACCGACCTTAGCTCAGTTGGAAGAGCGCGAGACTGTAACTGGATAAAACATCTTGAGGTCGCCTGTTCGAGCCAGGCAGGTCGGATGCCTTTTTCCATTTCTTTTCCCCTAGGTGAAGTTCGAAACATTCAACCTGTTTCATCGCCCATGGCGAAGAGACCTAGAGGTGCTTTTGTTGGACGGTCTCGGGACGCTGACTGTTCGCGTAGTATCTTGAGGCGACTTGGAAGATCGCCCTCAGATCCTCATACAAATCGTCAGAGAACTCCATGTCGCCATCCGATTCGACGATGAGCATCACCTCCTTTGCGTTGAACGCCTCTTCCTCCTCTTCGTCATCGCCGACCCTTTGGAATCGGAGCTCTCCTCAGGTTCGCCCTGACTTTCCTCGTCTTCCCGTCGCATCCGCGCCTTGACCATGAGATCAAACCTTTCGGCACTCTCTTCAAGGACCTCTGCATCGTAAGTCTGAATCCAGGTCGAACGTCATTCCTCCGAGACCATTCGAGTCTCAACGCGTGTCCAATCCGTCGTCTCCCTTTCGGGCGCTGTCTCCATCGCTGAAGCTCCACCGCTTTCTTGCGCGATGAACGTGCTGCAGGAGCGCTGGAAGTGAAGGCGATTGAACCCCAGTGCGTTTCATAACCACCAACGTTCCCGCAGCGTCGTGATCCAGAATGGGCATCGGCCTCATCCTCTCCTTTGTACTCTCCTTGATCCCCACGGTGATATGTCAGCACGACGTCTGGGGCAGCTTTACGCGCGGGACGATACGAAACTGGAACATTGGCTGCTCAGATTGCATGCAACGGTAACAGGCGAGTATGGAGGCGCTAAGCGTGGAGCGCCAAAGCCATTGGGAAATTGAGACTCCGCACTTACCAGCCCAGAATTTTCCCCACCTGAACGAACCCCTATACGAATCAAACTTTCCATTGTGCAAAGCTCTGGAACGGGAAAGACGCACACCATCTTAGAGGTTCATTCATTCTTGTAAACGACTACTAACACCTTTCCCATAACAGAGCACATACGATCATCCAGGCTGGGTGAACTTATTACCTTCAGCTACTGAATTTAATTGGCAGATCAGGAATGACTCGAACTTCAATCGCGGCGCCGGCGTGACACTAAGCCTCCACTATCACACGAGATTGATTGAAATTTTAGACTCTGCCTTTCCGGATGCGAACAAACACCAGCACAAGGTTGTGATCGCGCTCGACGAACTTTATGTAATTCATGATGGGGCAAACTTCCGTCGTTTGAAAGTACTTTCCCAGGTTATCAAGAGATATGATGCACCGCGCTGCTCAGACGCAGTATGGGTGGTATTCGTATCGACGACGTCGAGAGTCGCTGATTTCAAGGCGTCCCCACAAACTTTGTGTAGGTACTCATCCCACTTCTTTTTGTCTTGCTAAAAAATCTGGCAGTTAAGTTAACTCTGCTAGAGTGCCAATCAGCGATGAATCGTTTTTCCTGCCATTTTGACAGCTGGGATGGGATCAACATGCCCCTGCCCTCGGTACAGTCCCGCTCGCTGAAGTCGCGAAATTAAAATTATCCTGCGATACGCCTGCCCTCTGTTTCAACCTCCTGTGCTAAACATTATCTGCGAGTGGGGTATTGACCGCTCACTGATAGATGGGTGTCGCTACAGTGAACGTTCCTGCCTGATGGGATCTTCGACCTCGCCTTAAACAAGCTAATTGGTTGACCCCATACCAAGGATCACATGATCAACATGCGCTTGTTGTCTTTGCGCAGCGATTCGGTCTCGACGTCTGCTTTGGTCATCGGGAAGCCATCCACTTCATTCGACAAGCCGAGACGACGGAGGACCAATTTGAGCTACTTATTTGCTTTCACATTTCTATTCCATTGCTAATGTCACATGCAGCCTGAACGAATGGATGACGCGGCACTGGCAGCGAACATGTGCCGTTCAGTGTTGCCATGATCAACCATCTATCATTCAAGTCATTCCCATCTATTACAAGTCTGCGAAACCCAGACCCAAAGGCGTAGTTTGTGTCCCGCAAATCCTGATAGCCGACAAGGGTCGCACTTGCGAGCAGCACGATGCGCTGAGAAAGATTCAGTTGAGTGACCCGACCATAGGTGGACATGAGCATTCATCGAACCCTCTCCCTTACATTGGGATCGTAGCTGACCTTGGTCTGGAGGACACGGGACTGGAATCAGTGACCTTCTCTACCCAGGCTTCTACGCGAACGCCAAGCGACGCACCATACCTTCGTCACGCGCGCGGACTCGGCAAGAGGTCTTTTCCTTTCGTCAAGCACCACCCTGAGGTGCTCAAAGCCTTGAAAGACCTGCTTGATCTGGAGGCGACACCCCGAAAATCAGACCGACCGCTTGCGGAGTACTTGCTGGATCAGATGGAATACGGGAGCTCTGGTGAAGTATGACACATGCAATGGGGAAGAGGAAACAAACCGGCACTGGAGTCGTTGCAGAGATAACGGCGCTCTCTTGTGCGAACGAATCACTCAGATTGGTGGAGCTTGTGCAGTGCGTAGTGTTGCTTTCAAGTTTCTTACGTTGAATCATGAGTTTCAAAGTAAATCTTGATTTCGCCATCAGATTTTCCTGTCAGGGTGTACGACACGTTACGAGTCGATGTCCTTGGTATCAAAACACCACTGGCAGTTGCATGTCTCATTGCAGGCTTTCTAAATACAAGTGTTGGTAGACTCGGCTGGCCCAACTTCCGATCGCGCTTGCCCGCGACTACATCGCAGTTCGATTTTCGCTATGCTCTTCTGCTGCTTTTGTGGCTTTTCACTGTGCTTTTTCAGCTTTTTACCGTCCTGGACAAATAGTTAAGCAACCAAATGTGATTGCGTAATCGCCGCCTTCACACACCCATCCGAGTCCACATCTACTTTTTGCTTCTTCCGATGCCGAAGCTCCTTGCATCACGGATCTATGCTGGTAGCCACTCCAAAAAGTCGGGAGTAAAGTAAGACAGAATGATGGTAGCGCCTGGACAACCATCAGAAATCCAGTGCAGTGCCGAGACGTGAGGAACCATGCTCACCAGCTCTGACCATGCTTTCCGTAGTCTCGAACGCCATCGCTTTGAGGTCATACACGCCGGCCTTTGCGCCTGCATGAATCATCGCGAACTCCCCGCTCACTTGGTAGCAGGCGATTGGGAGGTCCCCAGCAAGCTGCGTCGCATCGGCGATGATGTCGAGATATGGGAGCGCGGGCTTGACCATGATGACGTCGGCACCTTCGACCACGTCACGTTGCTGTTCATCAATCATTGATCAGCAATCAGCCAGATTGAACGACGAGATGCTGCCCACGATCGCACGCCTTGCGAGGCCCTTGGCAGTAGGCGGGAGCTGATAGCACTTGCGATCCCCAAACGAGGGGGCGCTCCCAGCAGCATCTCTGTAGCGAACACGTGATGCATTGGACCTGGGTGTATGCGTTGGAGCGCTCACCTGAAAGGACCGTAGAGCCCGCTCGCGAACTTGGCGGAATAACTCATGAGGGTGCATCGGTTGCCGAAGCCGGCATCGATGAGGCTCCTTTTTATTGCTCGAATCCGACCGTCCATCATATCGCTCGGTGCAACGCAATGTGCGCCTGCGCGCACGTAGTTGAGCGCGACCTCGGCGAGGCGTGCAACGGAGGGTTCGGTGTCGATCGCTCCGTCGGGGTGGAGAAGTCCACAGTGACCGTGCGAGGTGTACTCACAGAGACACACGTCACAGGCGATGTAGAGCGCGGGGAAGAGAGACCGAATCTTTCGGATAGCTTGGATGACAGGTCCTTCGGGATCGTCCGCTGGGGTTCCACGGTGGTCCTGGTAGATGAGGGGAGGGTATGAACGATCGTCACGGCGACGGGACGGGCACGTGAAACGAGAGTGCGCACTTTCTCACACGTGAAGGGGACACCGAAGAGGATGACGCTGGAGAGACCTTTCTGAACGAGAGGTCCGAGGAAGCTCTCGAGTTTGTTCACTCCCCAGCGGCGTTGACCGGGGAGAGAGGGTATATCGACACTGGCGTCCGGATCGTCGGTGATGAAAATTGGATAGATGAACATGGACTTTGTGAGCTGACGACGGGATTGCCATGAGCGGGAAAGAGGGTGTTGGTACCCTCCCTGGAGGATGGACCTGGTGACTTGTTGGATCTGTTCCAGATTTGAATAGAGTTTAGGTGTGCTCACGAGATTTCCATGTCTACTCTGAAGTGTTTCGAGGTCGTCGTGGTCGAGTCTGATCAAGCTTATTTGGTCCCGCGGTTACTGACTCAGCCGACGACGTCCCCGGTCGGGAACTGATGACAGATCTCACTTAAAATTGTCAATGACGGCGATAGTGTTCGAGCTGCCACGTAGAACAATTCGGCTCAGGAGAGATCAATGCAAAGACGACGCTTGTCGCGCCAAAGCAGACAATTATATACTCAAATCACCGTCGGTCCACAAGAACGCAACATCTCAGAACCCCGAGAGTGCGACGGGATTGTGCATACATACGAGTGTGTCAGCCGGTTAGAGACAATTTATTTAATTTTCGCGAGTACGTACACCCGCACTGTACTACTAGTAGTAGAACAAAGGAAAGTCAAGAACAATGGAGGAGCTGGGACCAAAAGCAGGGCGGTCCGACAGCAACGAAGGGCTTCGAAACAGAATCGCCGCAGCGCTGCTACGACAAGGCAAAGACCTGCGAGATTTGACAGGGTGGGACATTTCGGTAGCCTCGTGTAACGTTGACGGAGACGTGGGCGGAATCAAATACTACGATCACGTGATCTTGTTGAGTCAGGTCCCACGCGTGTCTGGATTTGCCTTAAACACGCGACGATTTGACACTTCTTGACGCTTCCCTTTGTCTTCCCCTTCCTCATCGACAGCCACGACGACGACGACGAACACAACACTTTATAAATCATCACAGGTCGTCGATGTCAGCGGTCATCTACTCATCACCACCACATCCGCAGTATATCGCTGTATCTCCTCGCGACATGACACCCAGCTGCCGCGCAGCCCACTACTCCACACCGCCCCGCTTTCAAGCAGACACAAGCTCTACTCCCTCCTACGACTCCCCCATGTTAACCCCGTCCCCGCTCAGGCGAAGGCCCTTCTTTCCTCCCCCACGGGTCGACCTGGAGCAGGACGACATCTTCCTCCAATCGCCCTTCAAGTCGCCGCCCCCAGTGCACCACCTATACCCCCACCGCGTACATAAAAAGCCTGTACCAATCGATGATGATGAGAGCAACATCTTTCTGTCTCCCTCCACCACAGCAACTTCCCCGTTTTTCCCTCCACCATCTTCACAGCCACTCCGCACGCCTGTCAAAGAGGTCCTGCGCTCAACAACTCGGTCTACGCTCAAGTCCAGGCAGCCTGCCTTCCCGGCCTCCGCCACCGCTTCCTCTGCAGTTGGTACCAAACGCAAATCATCGGCGCAATCAGGTGGCTTCTCAACCCCGCTACGGCAGCCCGCTTCCACACCCTTGTCTATCTCTACTGCAAAGGCAGATCCTGCTTCGGGAGTCGCATTTCATCGCCTCGCCCCTCTCCCTGCTCTCCGGTTCGGCACCCGTACCCCGCAGACAAAGGCCGAAACCGAAGCCTATCTCAAAGGACAGGCTGAGACGATGAAGCGACTGCGCATTCGCGACATGGAGAACTCGGATGAGGATTGGGGTGTCATAGAGGACGACGACTCGGCATGCGAGGTAGAGGAGAGGAATGACGTGGTGGTGAAGAAGTCCTTCTCGAACAAGCTATCCCTTTTGTCGCGGCGCTCCAGGAATCAGTTACACAGTCCTAGAAAACCCCTCATCATCAATGCCGTCCCCCAGAAAGGCACTGCCCTCGACGAGGTCACCGAGGCAATATCCCCTGGTGGACATATCCTCAAGAGGCGGGCACGCTCGAGACCCGTATCTCT
>JBBPOM010000944.1:0-15643 GCA_038091455.1 Leccinum uliginosum | reverse complement strand
TAGATCCAAAAAGCACTCCGATTTGCTGCAAGACTCGACGATCTACGACAGAGATCGGATCCGGGAGATGCGCGCACCCGCGGGGCACATTCAAAGTCCGTGCTTGTCTGAAGGATTACCCCGCCCCGGGGAAAAGCTCTGGAGTCTGGACAACTTGGAGTCCGTACTGGAGATTCGGCAGTGTGTCATCCGGACTCATCCCTTTCGTTCCCATCGCGAACTCCGTTACATGGTATGTAAATCAAATGATGCGGTACCTTCTTCCACTAAAGTGCTCGACAGACCTTTTGCCGGGGACCTGATCAAATGAGGGGGAACTTTGAACTCCTTGAGGGGTCGTATAATTCCGGTGGGAATCAACTGACCCTCTTTCAAGGGTGATACTGGTGTATGTACGTGTCACTGCCGTGCGATTTCAAATTCAGTATGCTATGGTGCCATATACTAATAAACGTCGATATCATTAGATCACCAATGGGGGCACCAGTATTATTAACACATTACGTCCACCAGGTGGTTGTACCATACGTCAGGAAGCTCGTACGGTCAGCCGTATCGCTCAGGTGGTGCGTAGTCCATCCAGCTCACAGATAACCGTTGGATCACTACGGCGATCGCTGTATTTAAATAATCACCTGCGGAAAGAGGCTAGGAGAAAATGGGAAGAAAGGTTCGTCATGAAATGCGACATTGAGATGCTAAGTTGGCTTGTCAAGACTGGCTGAGGGGAAATGCAACGTCACGATTGAACACATTTCGAAAAGCATATCATCGGGGCCGTACGGGAGCTGAGAGCCAGCTTTTTGTGTATGTATATGCAATAAGGCTGGTTCAAGTGCTGTGTCGCTCCCATGTCAGCTGTTAGGAACATTATCTGGTGAGAGATTTATTGATCGAGACAACGTAAACACTGGATCGGCACTTATCAGTTGCCTACCAATCACTGCTCCAATGCATTGATTACCGAAGTACATACATACCGCGTTTTCAAATGTGAGGTCAGCAAAATGAAGCTCTCACTCGCGAAAGCTGTGATACACCGCTCGGACACCGTCAAAACACTACGCAGTAGCATCACACTCGTCCGTACCACGTTACTCTCCCAACACTGGTTGACAACGTAAGAATGGTAACCGTAACACCCAAGTTGTTTATCGAGGTGGAGTTATCATTGCACAGTGGAAAGGTGTATAGCCTAGAGACCGATTCAACTGTCTTGTAGTCTGAGAAGGCTGATGTAGCATATGACCAGCATTGTCGACGGTGTGTTGAATTGAATGTGCAATACAGTCCAGGCCTGTAATGCTAATAGTCAATTGGCCTGCGGGTTCGAACGACCCACCATTCGAAGATCATCAAATTGCAAATGATCATCGGTCCAAATAAGTAGATGATGGTTAGATGATGGTTCCATCGTGTTCTCAATAGATTCCACTGGCACGTACTAAGTTGGCTTGTGAACACTGGTTGGGACTCGGAGATGCCCATTGGAGTCTCTTGACAAGCGCTCCACGTTCACTGTCATGTGGCATCCCTAAACAAAATGTCACAGATGGATAATTCCCTAAAGCAATTATGATCATACCGAGTTGCTAGACAATAAAGTGCCCTAACTGAGTGGTAGAGATGAAATAAAAGGCCAAGCATCAGCAAAACATAATGAGGATAAATGAAGAACACTGGCGAGACAGCAACAACCCCTTAGTGATCCTCCAAATGAAGCAGAGGCAGTATTATGAACAAAACTGATGCATCAGGTTAGTGCCGGATGATGAACCAACGTTGCTAATGATTAGTCAAGAAGAACAGTAGCATACGCTTTGCCACCGTCGATAATCATGCGTGATACAAGCGGGGTTCTGCCCCAGCCTTTTTCCTCTAAGAGAAAAAAAATGCTTGAATGTCGTTAGCGTATTGATCATGCAATGAGTGGTAAAGACTAATATACTTTGAAGGAGACACACTGAGTATCTAGCACTCGAAGTGAAAAGTGGAACTGAACTTACCTCCAATGGATTCTTTTGGTTTTTTCTATCAGAAGACAAATTTCGCGGAAGCTTATACTGTCCTGCGACCAAAGCAATCTTACTGTCTCCGCAAGCTCTGTCAGGAGTGACAACCGACAGCAACAAACCCACCATTCTGGATTTGTTATAAAGAGCAAATACTTACTGTAAATGCGGTCTTAACGACGAGATCTTCCGATGTAAAAAAATAGACACCCCTTACTTACCACGAAATGCCGATACAAGCTCGACCAATGTCCCAGCAGTCTGTGTAGAAACTCCAATATAGACCCACCTCACCAGAGGCGACAGAGCATGGATGGGTTGCTGCCATTTAAAAATGGCTGCATCAGCGAGTTGTGCACGAAAGAGACAGTTGGTTCGTGGAGACCACTCACAAGATATCGAAGGAGATGATAGTTATGATGATAAGGTTATGATCCCGTAAGTACGTTGACAGAAGAAAAGTTAGCGCTCGACGACACCACCTCACTACTCGTGGGAAATTATATAATCATAGCTTGGTCCCCCTTTTCAACTTGAACACCATAAACTTAACTGTTTTGAGTTCCAGACTTCAGCCAGGTGAAATTTATTCCCTCCCCTCCATGCTCATCGTTCACTACCTACCAGCTCAACATCTCTATCCCTTGGGAGTATACTTATTGTCCGACAGGCTTGATCAGACATTATGGACCAGGTCGATGATCAACTTCGTAAACAATTGAACTTGGCACAGTCCACGCTTGCACTCTCAGGGGCTCGGTATCCCCGATTCGCTGTAACCCCAGGCAATCCCCGCATGGGCTTTTGTGCGGCGGCCTGGCAACTTACCGTTCCCTTCTTCCTTTCCTCGAACCGCTGACCAAATGTGCCCTCATCCATCTACGTAAGCTGTATGTCACGACAGTCCGCGTCCAGCTAATGCATATCTGATTTGTGCGGATCAGTAAGTGCGGGTCACTTTATGACATAAATTGGTCTGATCAGTGACTGAAGTGATGCTATTTATGTAATTTATCGAGGACGGCATTCTAGAAAGTTGATATGATACACAGTAACGTCCCCATGCAATGCGTCAAAAAGGTACACGAGAGTCCGAGTACCAGTTACCGATTGACTGACCTGCAGTCGCAAACGATGTGCGGAAGATGCAGGCAATCAGAGTGGTCTCCGGGGCAGCGAGACTAGGGGGTAGGATCCTTCATGCCTTCTAGTAGGATCGGTAGACTCTGATGTTGAAGACATGCTGAGTTGGCTCGTGAGCATCGGATGGCCAGCTCCTGTTGGAACATCCCTTCTTGCCAAGCGCTCCATATTAAGTATCATATGACACCCCTAGACAGCGATGTCACGAATGAACACATTCTGAAAAAATAAGTGTGGTCCGTACTAGGGCGCTATTCAAACTCGTGAACCAGCTGAATTGCAAAAAGAGAAAAAGAAAAACCGAATATCAGCATCACACGGCGTCGCCTAATAAAGATTACGAACAAAAAAATCGCAACTCGTTCTTCACTGGCGGGGCTTATAGCAAACACTGTTATGATCAAAGCTAACACACCAGATTAGCATCGAGTTAATTGACATAGTTGACTGCAGTGACGTCCACTCACCAAATACTAAAGCATACGCCGTGCTGACGTCACGAATGACCAGCGATACAAGGGGAGTCCTGCCCCAACCACCTCTCAGAGCAGAGACATACTTGAACAATGTCAGGGAAATAAGTGTGCAGTGGCACGCGAACACTATCATGCTAAGTGTGATACCTATTCAGTATCGTGCACTTGCGAGCCCGCGGCGGGGATGGAACTCACCTCTGCTCCTCGTTACTGTTGGACCCAAGCATTAGAAGGCATGATTCGTAGAAACGTAATTTACCCCGTGACCATACCATCCTCACCGCCCCCGCAACCTCTGCCAAAATCACGATCGACAACAGCAGCGCCACCCTCCTGGACCGATTATAAAAAGCAAGTACTGTGTGCTTCGTCTCGTCTAGAGCTCTTGCAAGAGAGAAATGACCACTTACCGCGGGAGGCCAGAACTAGCTCTAGCAAGGTCCCAAGAAACTGACTGAAACAATTGATGTACGTCCACCAAAAGTTGCAGAGAGAAGAGGGGTTGCTGCCGTTTGCCAATGGTTCCATCAAGATGTTGTGAGTTCTAGGATCAAGTGGCGTCTCACTGCATAAGACAGTGCAACGTTTCGATGTACTCACACATGGGCGATGATTACAGCGTAGCGGAAAACGAAGTATGCCCACTTGAAAGGGTTCTTGTTACGCATACTGTGAGCGCCGAGAACTACAGCGTCTGGCAGCTGACCCCTAAGACGACCAGACTCGTTACGCACGTCCAAATATACTCGACTTCGTCATCGAATGTCACGATGGAGTTCCAGATGAGAAATGTAAGCGAAGAAACTGGGGGCAGATCAGTAACAAAGGCGAGATTCCATGGCTGTTGGAACATACCACTCTGGTAGCGCACACGTCGAACAGTAGCTGCGCATTTGTGAGTCAATGTATGGTCGGCGTCGCTCCATGACATTGCGATTCGAATGGGTGTCTCACGGTACGCCGTGACACGGAATGGGCTGCCGCCGAGCACCAACGACTTTTTATCGCAAGTGGAAGAGCCTTCAAATCAGCACCGTACGTACGCTCCCACGTCAGCTGCGTTGTCAGATTTAAAATTCCAATGGGAGGGACGTTACCCTATGTTACAAAGGTCAGTCACGGTCAATTTTGCTTCCGCGCCCTAGCGGGAAGCGCTGCTCCAAGTCACCGGCGGCTGTGATAAACATACTCCGATTCACATCCTTCAAGTTGGTCCCTTTTCGCAGCCTGGCTATTCGGTCCTCTACTAGCCTAGGCCCTTTTTGGCACTTTGAATTCTACGCTCTTACGGATTGCATGACACAAATCGGGTCCGCAGGCCCCGATCACAGGTTAAATCTTAGACTTAGTCAAACTTCCTCGATTTATTTATAGATAGCTCTGTTGACCGCCACCATTGAGACAGTGCGTATTGATTGCCAGTTTACTGCGACGCTGTGAATGGTTTCCATGGAAAAACTTTGATGCTGATCAGGCTAGTGACTAGTACTGTCAGACCACTCATCTTGAGTATGATAAGGTGCGGCGGCCAAGGCGGCGGCAACCTGAATTCTTACTTCATGAGCTCGCCGAATGAAACAAACTCAAAATCACCATCGTCGGGATGACGTGAGTCACGTGACGGACGTCATCATCTTGTCAGAAACTTGAATTAGGTGGTCACCGAGTCATGAAATAAGCACCTTTCGAAAGTAAGCGCTGACTCTGCTCAAGTCGCAGGAGGTCACGCTGACACGAGGGACGAATTCCTATTCTCCGTTCCGATCGACTGCTTATCTAGATCCTCCTGAAATCATATCGAAAAGGGGATCGGCGGTATCAGGCTATCAGCCGACTCATCCATTTCTCGAGATCCGCCCGGCTGATATTTTTTTTCGAGTTGACGAATAAAATTAGGCGTCGCATCACTTGCACCCTGCACCTTCTGTCTCACCAAGGGTCAGGTCGCCGTCATTCATGAAGTTAGGGATGAGGTACACAGCAGCTTTGCCCGGGAGTTTTCAAACATCTTACGGCGTGAAACGCAATCATCCAAAGCATTCTGGGTATGCATATCTTACATGGAATATGATTCATGATCCCATTACACCTTGACCAATCCTCGTCTTCTTTTACGCGCTCTTCTGTAAGACATCGTAATGACCGGGCCTGATGCCCCCCCCCCAAAAAAAATCAATAAGATGTGACCAGACACGATGATCGCTCACCGGTAGAGTAAAACTAGTGGCTCTGATCCACCCGACACGTGTTCCGAAAAATCGACAAAGTTGACCTGGCCGTTTGTAGAGTGGCCATCGAGGTAAGCAACCTTGACGTGAACGTTCAATGCTTGGGTGAGAGCAGCCACCTGTACATGGTCTTTTTCTTTCGTGATGCCAGGCCACAGCGGAAAGACAATGCCATGCACACTCACCCGTCTCCTTCCCGAGCGGTTCCACGAATTGCCGACAGAAATCATCGACAGAGATTTGCATCTGCGACTCGGGATCGAAGAGAAAGTCCGCAAACTGACCGTCGTTGCGCATCTGGGCAGAGGTCAGCAGACGCATATACATTACGATGTAGTTGGAAGCTGGAAGAATGGAGTGAGACGGTACGGATGGCATGTCCAGATGGTGAGCGTACACATTGGGTCCAGGAAAGCATTCCAGAGCTGCTCCTTTGCCTTTGGAAGGCCTAGACGACGAACCCGAATCAAATCCTGAAGGATCTCATACGGTTGTTCATAGACACTGTCGTCGAACCCAGCAGATAAAAGCATATCTCTGCTCGCAGCTAACCGATCATTGTTGATCCCCTGAGAGCGTATGAGGCGATCCATATGGGCAAATGCCAACGCTAAATGACTAAAATGTATCAAGAATGAGATCACAACAAATAAAGTCTAGTCACCTCGATAGAAACAATCGCCGTCGCCTAGAGAAGATTACAAAGTGAGATATTCGATCACAAGTGAAAGATGCGAGATCGACATTTGGCGCGAATGATAGTCCTGTATCCTTGATTGACGAGCGCGTCTATCTGAGCCAGGAAATTCGGGGAATTGGAATATTCTTCACGCAGGACAGATGTTGCTTCAGGAAGAGAGAGTAGAGGACGCTCTGACCCCATGCTCTCTTCGAAAAGTTTCTGTGGACGGCTGTCACGAGGTAAAGCCGATGTGATCGAGAAGCCATACTTGCTTGATTCATTTCGTAGAGCTGAGCTTGCGTCAGATCAGCAATATCTAGAACGGAAAACAAATGCGTAAGTCGTTGTGATTTCTGTGGCTAGTGTGGTGCCACGCACCCATGTCTTCGGGCAAGATAGGATGTCCACTGAGAAAAGGTTCTGGTACAACTGTTCGACCGTCTGTGTCTTCTGGTAGATCTGTGCTCTTCAATCTCGCTGCGAGAAACGACTTAGATCCGGACTCGCCGCGACGGTGAATTGTTTGGCGAACTTACGTGGACTGGGCGGTTTTTGGGAGCGGTGCATGTGGGAGAGCGTGGCGCGGGACTTTCGAATCCATATAACGTTGATCTCTGACTCAGTCGGAGCCCGAAAGCCGCCTATCGGTGCCTTTCGATCGTTGCTAACTATTAATACTCTCAGGGGCATGCCAGGTACACAGAGAAAGGACCCTCTCCTCAGAATCTGTGTGACAAAACTCCGGGCATACAAGCGAGACAAACTGTCCCTTCTCTTCTCCCACCATGACTCACACCTTCAATCGCGCATGTTCGTCGAGTTTGCCAAGTATTTCTTCTCGCTCCTCGATCGATTTCCTCGCGCTGAAAAAGACAGTCATTTTTACCTTGCCCAACCTTTCGACGGCAAGCAAGACTCACAATGACTGAGCAAAAACGGGCACGTCTGACGAATCCTTGATGTATCCCAGCTCGATCAAGGCCCTTTGGCGAGAGGCGAGCCTGCAGGCACACACGCAATTGTCATCGACACGTACACAAACCAGGGAGGCTCCGACCGACTCACTGCTCCATCGGTGTAGGTGGCGGCTTGTGATGCTTCCGCTTTGGAGGCCACACCGGGATATCCGGCGTCTTGATCCCTGTATCAGACCCCCTGGATTTTCTCGCCGCGGCTCTACGTCGTTTGTGCTCCTAATGCATGTTGAATCTCCTCAATCAACGAGTTCTGCCATGTGATCCGTACAAACCTTGAGCGCATTCCGCGATCGCTCTTCCTCGATCCGACTTGGAACCAACACGTCATCGTTTCGATGGCTGTACTTCACGCCTATCGCACCGAGCATCTTTTGTACTTCATCCTCCTCCACAACCTCGGGAGCGTCTGTTGCAAATGCGTGGTCATCCTCCAGAACCAACGTATAGTTCGTTCACTTACCATCATCAAAGAGCAGAGCAGTCAAACCGCGCAGATCCGCCTGTAGAAAAGATCAATGTCCGAAAGCTCACGCGACGAAGGAATCACAACTACGTCTTCCTTGCTCCCTTTTTGATCTGCTTCTTGCAACCAGTCATCCTTGGCGTTCGACCGCCGTCTCGATTTCCCTCTATGATGGGACAAGGCCCAGTCGAGCTCAACAATGGATGCCATTTCGATCTGATGCCAGACTTTAGAGTCCCTCAGCCATACCCCCGAATTCCATTGCTTACCGCGAGTTTGGTAGCAAGGGTGTCCTCGTGAAGTCTGAATATGTTCTTCGCACCGAAAAGCTCCCCCGGTCTCGTGGTATCTCCTTGCACACCCGAGAAATACCTGGCGACACCACACTCGGTCAAATTCGATCATCAACTATTCAGACACGGATCTTTTACCTTGTTTGTACGCTAGCTTGATAGCCAATCGCCATCTGCTGTTGTTTATAAAGTTGTCGAGCGTAAATCAATTCTTCGATCGAGCCTGCTCCCAAAAGTCGATAAACATAGACGTCACGGGTTTGACCGAAACGATAGGCCCTATCCATTGCTTGCAAGTCATGGGCAGGGTCTACAGCAGTCAACGAAACGCAACACCAAGCGAAGCGGAGGGTGCTTACTCCAGTTGGGGTCTTCACAGCGGTATTCTCGTCAGAAAATGGAAACAACGATTCTCATCGATCCTCACCAAAGATGACAACTTTATTGGCGCCAGTCAAGTTCAAACCAACTCCCCCGGCGAGCGTGGAGATCAGGAATATGAAGATGTCGGGGTCTTCATGAAATTTGTCGATGATTGCCATTCCTGTTGGGCGGAGGGCGTGAGTCTCTCCACTGCTCGACATGAAGTTTTATTCCATACTCTCTGAAGGACCGACGGATCCATCTATTTTCAAAAATCCGTAACCTGCAGGGGGATGAACATATGGAACTATAATTCGTCACAACTCCATTTGTCGTACCGCGATTGTTCAGATGGAATTCCAACATTTCAAGCAACTTGACAGATTTCGTAAAGATAAGCACCTTGTTCGATCGATCCTTTCTCCAATCTTTGAGCAAAGTATCGAGAACCTGTAAAGCAATCCATTGGGGTGCGATGCTTGCGAATAACCAGCACGACTCACTAGCCATTTCCCACAAAAAGACGGTTGCATCATCGCCGTCCCGAATTTCGGAACTGATCCCCCTGCAAACGCAAGCGCGGCCAGCTCGCGATGCCGGAGAGTCTGTTGCGCCATGAGAACTGCACAATGTAGTCAGAATCCTTGGATCACTCACCTGCTCTTGAGTGTCGTGGGGAGCTAACATCCTTGTTAGCTGTGTTTACCCTTGCGCATAAAACGACTTACCTGGAAGGATCAGTGCCAAGTGATTCGAGACTTTGATCAAAATCGACGTGAATTTCAAAACGTCTCCCTTTCCAAACGGATGACAACAATCTTTACGCCTTGGAAAACGCCGACAAGTCAGCAACCGTTAACCAACCTACTTCATTCTGGACGTACTTTTGTTGTGACCGACAATCGCAGAGTTCATCCTTTCGAATAATGTTTTGGACTGGGTCCATTGCGAGAATGCGCTTGTACACCTTGATTTGTTGAGGTGACAGAGGGCAGAAGACGACTTCGTCAATCTTCTTCGGTAGCTGTACCATTGTAAGTACCATGAGTTAAGGTGTGACGCGGATTGTTTACCTGATTCTTGATGATATTCTTGGTCCTGGGAGACTCGTTGGAGGTGAAGAAAACAAATTGACAAGCACTTACCTTCGTTTAAAGAACTGTGGCAGCAACTTGTCCCTCACTACCTCTGCGACAGCCTGCAGGGAGTCAGCCACTCTCTTCCAACAGAACCATGGGGTCGCGTCTCACCAACGCCTTGGTCCTTTCTTCCTCGGTCGCATTCGTCGATTGACCGACAGTCAAAGGTTTGACAACGTATCCTTTCCACTGTTTTATAGTCCCCAGCTGTCCAGGGTTGGTCCAGTCAAGAATCGTCCACAGTTCGTTGTAAGAATTCTGGATTGCTGTTCCTGTGAGACCGAACCGCCGCATACACGTGAACCGGTGGAAAGCCCTAGTAATCTTGGACCGGGGGTTCTTGATACGATGGGCTTCGTCAACCATGATAACTGACCAGGGCAGTTCGTCCAGCAGCGAGATGTCCTTGCGCGCGAGCTCAAAAGAGGTAACCACTGCAGAGAAATAAGACTAGCTCGGAACTGAGACTAAAACGTACACCCACCCACATCCAAACGTCCCATCTTGAAGTCTGCGAGGACCCCCTCTCGGCTCGTCGGCGAGCCAGTATAAGAACCAACTTCAAAGTATCCCCACTGATAGCATACCCGTTGGCTAGAGTATACTCTTCTTGAAACAGAATGGCACCCACCTTCTCAAGTTCGCGCTTCCAATTTTCGACCACCGAACTCGGTGCGATAATCAAACAAGTCGGCCATACAGCATCCGGGGGAGGAAGAGTTCGATGTTTTTTCCACTGAACACCATCTTGAAGTGTTGAGACGTGATTCCGTCTCCGATCAACATCCCTCCGATCACCGTATTTCTTCATGATGGCAGAGAGGAACGATATAACCTGAATAGTCTTTCCTGCCATTGTAGACAGGATAAGAGACTCCGGTGCATGATATACCGATGCTTACCCTACAGTCAAAGTCACATGAAGATCTCAGAGTTAAGACAGGAGCAAGAATTTTGACCTACAAGACCCATGTCATCACCGAGAACTCCACCTCGCCTTTCGTTATACAAATCCCAGAAGAATTGTACACCTTCACGTTGGTATTCTCTTAGATAAGTATTGATTGCAGCTGGTACCATAATCCCGTTCTCGCGGCTTAGGACAAAAGGCCCTAAGTATTTCTGACCTTCTCGAAGCGGAAGTCCTGGTCGAGGGCCGAATGCCTGTAGAAGACGAGTTAAATGCAACAGAAATGATACAGTGCGAGGGGTAGCAGACAGGGTTGGCAATCATGTCCTCTTCGTCTTCAGATTCCGTTTCGGAGTCTGATGCGATAGCAGAGATGGCTTGGGCGGCTTTCTTCACAAATTCGTCTTCTTCCGATTCCGACTCTGTCTCGGAATCGTCTGTAACGAATCAGCTCGAGAATTGAAAGAAGATGTTTGTAATTGATCACATACCCTTCGAAGGAGGCGTCCGCTTGCGCTTTGACGGAGGCGCGACTAGCGGGAAAGAGGGTGTCTTGCGTTTCACTGTATGCGCAGGTGGTTCTGCCTCCGATTCTGATTCTGTCTCAGAATCGTCTACCACAGAGGTGACAACACCTGCACTGGGCAGTGCCTCTTGGGATTGCGAGAACATTGTCAATGTTCTAGAAACCATGGGTGCTTCGACGTCACTGTCTTCGTGTGAGCCAACGTCTGATACATCATCTGCTTCCACACTCTCATCCTCGGAAGCAGATTGCAAGTCAAGGTAATCGCCTAGACAAGCAATGGTCATCTTCGTCTCGCACAGTACCATACTTCCATACCGAAATACTGCAAGAGTGGGTTCGTTTTTGGCTCCCCACCACGACGGAACCCTTTTCATATCATAATGAGTTACGGAAACCCCGCCATCGAAAATATGCTCACCAGAGGCACTCGAGGGTCGAGTATCATTAAGAACGCCACTTCGTCTTGGCCTAAACTTGCGAACCGGTGACGTGCCCGACGACTTGCGAGGACGTTTTTGTTCCCTCTTCGTTTCGTAAACAAACGCGCCAGCGTTGAATTCTGGATCGGAATCTGGTTCTGAATCATTCCGCGTCAACGCCATCTTTATCGTGCAAAGGTTTCCCTCTCATACCTAGAGGCGCAGGGATCGAGGTCAAAATCCCTGTTCGACTGTATCGTCAATGGGTAGCGTAGACAAGGGGGACGAGAGGACAGACTCTGCTGATATGCAGCCTTGCGGTTAGTAGTACTAGTACTATTAGTAGGCATCGCGTATCGTGACAAGAGTCACCTGACTCGGTTATGACATATGGTTGATCGTACAGAATACAATCATTTTCAGCGGAGCAAATACGGACAACATGCAAAACGAGGTCTACGAAGAAAGACGAGGTTTGAGGAGAGAAAACACATGAGAGCACACGAGCATTGAAAACAGCAAGTTACACTCGGAAGAAAAGAAAATATAGTCAAGGAGGGTCGGTAGGCACATATCTCGCGGAGCGGAAGTTATTGTACTTGTAACGACGAAGGAGAGGATAAGTCACAATTAGGTTGCAGCTCGGGAGAAAGGAAAGACACAAGTCTTGTACAGACGTAGTGAGGAGTGGTGACTCCGACGGTTACTCGTCGTCGTCGTCGCCGACCTCTTCGCCGCTTTCTTTAGAGGCCTTGGCCTAACGAGTCGAGATGTTAGCCAGAGAGGGAAGTATAGCAAAGGTGGACTGACGCTAGCTAGGGAGGCCTTCTCCTCCTCGGCCCGTGCCTTATCTTTGGCAGCCATGTCGAGATAAGGCTGAACGGAACGTTAGGAGATGTGCGAGACGGTATACAAAGAGTGAGTGACCTTTTTCTCGTCTTCCTCGAGTTCCTTCCACTTTGCTCCAAGTAGTTTGCCGACCTCGCCTGTGCCGACGTTAGATGAGGATCACACGGTAGTCAGGGTTACTGACCGAACCCAGCATCAGGGTTTTCAGCCTTGATTCTCTCTCTCCAGTCTTGACTGAAGAACATATAAGCAGAGAGAGGCCGCTTGGGTCCCCCCTTGGCCTTTGACTTTGTGCCCTTGGCGGTCTTGGCTTCTGACTTTTCAGCAGCCTTGCGCTGTGAGGAGTGTGAGCAACAACGTAGGAATGGCGAGCGGAAGAGGAGGGCATGGATGAAAGTAAAAAGGTAGCATATATGGTGGTATATATGTGTTTGGTAGGTGAAATGTGAGGCACGAACCTTGGGTTTGGCTTCCTTGGGCATCTAGAGGAGAAAAATGAATTAGCAGACGATTTAACACGTCGTGAGCACGCGAGGAGGTGTGCAAGTCGAGTGGGGTGTAGTGGGACACGGTGCGCGTCGACGCGTCTGTGGCCAAACAAACACGGTACCAGCGCGGACGTAGCACGACGACGACGACTGTGAGCGACGTGGACAAAGAGGGTTGTCCAGCATCGCTAGGGATCGAGGAATACGATCCGAGTGTACATAAAATATAAAAGACGACGAACCTTTGTTGTATACTACAGTGAGGGGTTTGTGTAGGCGTAGGCGGGGTGGGCCGCAGAGTACAGCTATAGGCAAGGTTGGCTGAGGGCGTTTGGCGGGTGGGAGCCTCGTATAAGGGGACACCTCGCATTTTTCAACCCGTGAGAAAAAAGCACGGACTCCGCTCACGTAAGCGCCGTTCAACAAACTGTTCTTCCCGGGCATCTCCGGCCCTTACACACGTTACTTGACGCGCGTTCCATCCACACATCGGCCGGCGTATTCGGCCACGCCACTTCGCTCCGGGGGGGTCGTGTAGTAATTATAGCGAGATCTACGGTATCATGGCTGTCCGTCTCAGCTTACCTATCATCAGGTCCGAAGTCAACGTCAGGCATACACAGCTGTCCCAAACCCAAGTCGGGAAGTCGCGCCATTTTCACCAGCAGACCGAGACCCTGCTCTCCAGCACCTGAGCCTGGCCCGTTAAGGAGGTCCCACGTATACTCGTCTATCTCTTCTGCCACACGTCCCCAAGTAGTCTTGATAGCGCCGGGGTGATTGAACGCCGCCATGATGAAACACAGGGGTGAACCTACGGTGTTTAGTCGTCAATGACTTGTCTCATGACTGGACGGTCGCCTACATAAGCCAGATATTTCCTGCTCACGAGCAAGATACGGTGATCGAGTCTCGGTAAAGAGCTTGGGATTTTCCTGAATCAGGTCTGGAAGGACGTCGCCCAAGTTATACAGACGTCGACACGAAGGACAGACACGGCCCGTAGTTCGACTCTTGTTGTACCACAAGATCTGTACGGAGATTGGTACCCGTGAGGCGACCCATATGGACAACGTACTATGGCAATTTCCTCGGGCAGGACCGTGCACAACATTTGCAGGATCTCATCTTGGGCAAACTCTGCACACAATTCATCGTCCAAGGCGGGGGGCTGAGCAAAGAAAGAGGCAAGGAATGCACGCGTGTCTCGGACGCGGGGCCCATTTCCAGGATCGTAAATGTTGGGAGTAGCGACGAAGACCCCGTCGTCGGATATATGCTGTGGTGGTATTTCGAGGATGGCTGGCTGATTCTTCTTGTCCCGCTTGGTCTGTTGCTTCTTCTTTCTTCTGTTGTTGTTGTTGTTGTTGTTACACGGACCAGGCATGATGATGAACGTGGTCACGCGTGACTAGACGCGTGTGTGACACGCTGGTTTGTGACTCACCCAGCTGATTGCAATCTAATTTACAGCTCTGTTGCGTTCCACCGCGACGTTCCGCCTTCTCTGGCGTTGTAAAATACATTCACATAGCATGGCTAATACCTTGGAGCTCGCACAGGTAGGAACATCTTGTCTCTGTACTACAGGGCACTCATTTGCTTTCAGACAGGGAAACGAGATCACTTGACGTCCTTGGAAAAAAAATACCAGGCTCGATGGCAGGAAGATCGTCTCTTCGAGACCGTCGCTCCCTCACAGGACCAACTCCGTGGTCTCTCCCAAGACCAGATCAAGGAGAAATACCCAAAGTGGTTCGGGAACTTTCCCTACCCGTACATGAACGGTTCTTTGCACCTCGGTCATGCTTTCACTATCTCAAAAATAGAGTTTACTGCTGGATACCAACGCATGCTTGGAAAGCGCGTCTTGTTTCCCCACGGCCTCCATGCAACTGGGATGCCAATCAAGGTACGTTTGCACCGCTATCATAAACCTCAGATGACTCTCAAGCTTCTTTGTTTCCATCAGGCGGCATCAGACAAAATCATTCGTGAGATGGAGCTTTTCGGCGAAAATTTCGAACGATATGACCCCAGCGCGGCAGACGAGGCAACCAAGTTGACCGAGAATGGCCCGGCCACGACTGCTCAGGTCGGAAAAGCGACAAAGGGCAAAGTAGCTGCAAAGTCCACAGGTCTCACCTACCAATTCCAAATCATGGAATCTATCGGCGTGCCCCGTATCGAGGTCAAAAAGTTCGCTGATCCTTACTACTGGCTGTCCTACTTTCCACCGATATGCAAAGTACGTCTCACCTTGCAATTCATCTCTTATCTAACACCTTTCAACCTAGGCTGACAACAACGCTATGGGCAACCGGATAGATTGGCGTCGCTCTTTCCTCACAACAGATCTCAACCCATACTATGACTCTTTCGTCCGATGGCAAATGAACAAACTGCACGCACTGGGTAAAATCAAATTTGGCGAACGATATACCATCTATAGTCCCAAAGATGGCCAACCATGTATGGATCACGATCGATCTGAAGGAGAAGGTGTTGGTCCCCAGGAGTATCTCGCCGTAAAGATGGAGGTGGTCGAATGGAGCCCTGCAGCAAAGACAGTCGTCGAGGGTAAGGTTGGGGGCAGGACAGTGTACTTGGTCCCCGCTACCCTGCGCCCGGAGACAATGTAGGTTTTGTCACGCTCGCATTCACCTCCAAGT
>JBBPOM010000943.1:0-15649 GCA_038091455.1 Leccinum uliginosum | reverse complement strand
CGTCAGCTTACTACCCGAGTCCCACGTGGTATTCTCCCGAGACGCCGACTCCGATGTGTTGTGATCACTTTGGAGACTGTAAAGGAGACTTGTGGGAGATCTTGCATCCCCCGCTGGTTGCTGGTGCGTTTACACTGCCTCCGTTCGAGATGCCGCCCTTGAGGACGGGTATCTTTGATGGCATTGCTATACCACTGCCAAAGTAGGTACTTTTGGGTCCTGTGCTCCTCCTGTACGGTTATGCATGAACGGAAGTAGTACTTTTTTGATGGCGAAGATAAGTCGTGCGGTTGCTGTTCATTTCTGACTTGTTGCCATGACTTTTCCTATATCCTTCGCGGGAGCGGATCCAAACTGATCATCACCCCTCCCGCGAGAGCTTCTATGCTCCACGCTATCCTATTTTTGTCACTGACCGCTAGATGAGGCGTTCCACAATGAACGGTGGTAATTTTATATGTACCATCGTCCATTTCGAACTTGCTGTGCCTCACAGTTTCCCCAGATTCCCGAACACATTGTATATTCGCTAACTATCCATTCGAAACTAAGACAGTCTTATGCGTCCGACTCGTAAATGCACCTCCCGAAGATGTCTAACAAAATTTCTCCCACTCATACTCCTTCCACATCCAATCCATGCGCAGATCAACTGTGTCGTTGGATCCATGTTTTTGATGCCATGATGTTCGCCGAAATGCGCGGCAACGTTTACCGGAGTAATGAGTTCTCCACATGTGATTCCATTCTCGCCTATCCATTGGCAGCGATGATTTTCCAGACCTCGTACAGGTTGAGAAGCCGAGAGACGTGAAGGTTTTGTTAGGGACCACAGCGTGCCATCGGAATCTGCAAGCGATGCAAGTTCGCTGGGCGAACATGGTGCAGTGTAAAAGCGGTCGCTTGGAGAAGAAGGGTTGGATGCCAGTGGTACATCTGTACCGCTGTATATGTATGTTAGTATATCTATCTGGTGATATTATATAACTAAAGAACTCGCCTTGGTAGAAGGAGAGGTTCGAGTGGCGATATGTAACGTCGGAGAAGGATCGAGGCTGTAGGGGGATAAGGTAGGGGCAGGGGGTCGAAGAGAGCTGGATCAGTGGAGGATCCAGTAGACAACAATGCGAGAGAATCGGGGAAAGTCGTCATCAGTCCGTGATTAGGTGGTGTTCCCTGGTAGTGAGCGCTCCGAGAGAGTCAGCACGATTGATTATCATCACGGTCATTAATTACCTGCTCATTGCATCTCTTTGATCGAAACCAAAGCTCCCAGCTGAGCCATCATTCAGAAATAAATCCAAAGGGTCCAAGGAAGGTTCGTCTGGAACAACTATGGGACCATATTGTTCTGATGGTGAGGTTGAATAGGGCTGTGGACTGCTCAGGAATAGTTTGATGGACGCAATCATACTCTCTGCGGAAGGCCGTTTCGAAGCTGATGACCAACATTGTTGGATGAAATCCCAATGCTCGTCACTTATTCTGTGGTGCTCTGGGCGCCCTGGATTAAGACCCACGGCAAGGGATAAAACGACACAAGCATCCTCCTTGATTTCTGACCATGGTTGTTTGCCAGATAATACCTAAAAGGAAGTAGGAGCCAGATCTATTGTTATAGCCACTGGACTTACCTGAAGACTGATATTTCCGAAAGAGTATATATCACTTTTTGTTGTCCTATTAGATGCTTGCTGCCGGGAAACCAGTTCCGGTGCACTCCACCGCAAAGTACCCTGTTTTGTAGACATTTGGAGATAACTCAAAGCCTCCGGAATCCTTCCCACCAAGGAGGCATAGCCAAAGTCGACCAACTGCGCAGTGTGGTTTGCATCGACAAGCACATTATTCTGTTCAGTGTTCAGCCGAGGACTCATTGACAATTCATAATTGACTTACGCTGCTCAGGTCGCCATGAACAATCGGACAAATAGGAAATGAATGTACTGTAGAGTATTATCTTCCGAGCCTGACAAGACAATAATGACGTACAGTAGTTCAAGCCATTGGCAATGTCCAGCAGCTACAGCATCATATGAGAATCCATCAATCAGTGGGCAATCCAAGTTCAGTGAACACACCAACTGGAGGCGGCGTGGCACACTGAGGCTGTCATTTTTCTCTAGGAAACTGTGGAGAGTACCGTTGGGCATCCATAACGACACCAATGACAAGGCACCGCGCATTCCGAACCCATAAGCAATGCCCAAGAATGGGACAATATTTTCGTGATCCAACCTCTTCCAGATTCCAAGTTCCCGACGGATAGCGATCATCTAGAAGATCACTTCAGCCGGCCTTTCTTGATGACGCGAGGATAGGATTTCTACCTTAGCAGATTGCTTCTCCGCATCATCTTCGTCCATGGTAAGTTTGAATCTGAAAGCTTTGACTGCGACCTGAGGAAGAACTGGATCGTAAGTGGGTGTTGCCAACTTTTGCGGTAGTTCGCAAAGTCCGAACCTCTTTTCGGACACCTTCGCTCTCATTGTACCAACATCTATAGACATCGCCAAAACGTCCACCGTCCGAGAACTGATCTTCTTTTTTGACGATATAGCTTGTAAGATCCAGTGGGGTTGAAATTCCTGACCGCTGATGTAGGCACCATCATATCAGCGCATATGAGTGTCTATCAGCAGTCTACCGCTCAAAGTTGAAGATACTTACAGACGGGTCATTGCTGGACATGGTTGTGAGCAAGTGATTCGGCGAAGAAAAAGAAACACAGGCTGAAGGTGATGAGCGTCAGATGTACAGCAAGACTGGAATTTGGCGCTGGTTGCGCATTGCCACATGATGACGGCACCGGCATGCGGACCTGAAGCTTGAAGGGTGACCGAAGGTTTCTCGATGCAGCCCTACATGATTACTAGCAGTGGACGTTCGATCAGCTGCACTGCACTTCCTTCGGGTGTTAACGTCAAAATCTTGTCTATCTCTTTCACAAAATCCACTCCCTCTGATCATATCAATCATCTCAGAAACGATGAGACGAGTAGACATTGTTACTGGACGCCAGTACCGCCGGAGGTGGTAATACTCGATGTTCGAAATGATTTATGAGAGAGAGAATGCCAGCGAACACCCAGGAATCACTCTACCTTACACAAGCTACACTGCTCCTCCTTGCTCCGCGGTATTTTATTCTCCCACTAGCCGTTCCCTTTATAAGTTGATTCGCGATCGGTCATTGCTATTATAGAACAGGGCTGAGAACACTGAGAACATGTTACCTACTTTATAATTCCCCACCCGTCCGTCATCCGTTGCTATTAAGCTGTTTCTCCAGGACGCACGATCAGCTTCTTTGCGCTGACAAGGTTATTCTTCAGTTTGTCGAGCCCCGGGACGATGCCATTTAACCCGCCCGGCACGACCTCGATCGCGTTAGGCTAGTACAGGTGTAAATGAATGGTTCGTCTTCTATAACCGACTAATACTAAAAGTACGCACGACGATGTCGCCAGCCTCCAGCAATGCTGGCAAGTGTTTGGCCAATGTGCGACCGATTGCCCTGTTGGCGGGCGGATGCACGTTCCCAAATACGCCTAACACTTTCTTGGTACTTCCAGGTGTCTCCTTGATCGAGGACTGTAAAACAAGGACGATATGGCCACCTTCTGCGAGGGTGTCGTATCCAAACTGCTGAGTATCTGCTAAACCGATTGAATCGTACACAAGAGAAATGGGCTTCGCGGTGACTCTGGAAATTTCGGCGGTCAAAGATGACGTAGGGAGGTTGCGGTCAATGACATGGGTAGCGCCGAGCGATTTTAGCAGGTCGGTATTGTGCAACGATGCGGTAGTTATGATTGGAGAAAAACCGGAGAGTCGGGCGAATTGGATTACTGGTTAAAAATAGTGAACGATGAGAGTGTTGCACAGTAAGCGTGAGTATGAGAGCCGGTTGGCGAGAGTGTACCGCACCGTATTGTCCGACTGAACTCCCGCCTCCAAGAATAAGAATAGGTTGTCCCACATACAAGCCGCGAGAACCATCCCACGGAGCTTTTAAGCCGACTCCAACGGGAGATGGAGAATACAGGGGGATGACTGTAGTAGCAACACCAAGCGGAATTGAAGCTGCTTGGTCAAAAGTGATGTTGTCTGGGAGCTATGAATGTGTGAGATCCTGTCATATACCTTAAAATACACCGCACCTTGTAAACGATCTCGGCCGGTGCCAAGGCGTACTCTTGGAAAGTCGCATAATGACCACCTAGTAAACCCCCTTGGTGGAAACTGAAGAAGAAAATACATGTTGAGGCCTTTTGGACAAGAACGCCTTGCAACGAACGTACACTTTGTCTCCTTTCTTGAATTGTGCCACGCCTTCTCCAACAGCCTCAACTTGCCCGGCAGCATCACTACCCAAAGGAGTGGGAAAGTCGACTACAAAGACGCCATATGTCTGGATCTTCCAGTCCACAGGATTCAGTCCCGCGGAAATCACCTTGATGAGGACCTCTCCCGGCCCTGGGGATGGCAGGGTTTTGGTGCCTACTTCGAATGCACCAAACTTTTCTTTGAGAAAGAGCGCTCGGTAGACTGACATGAATAGAAGAGTATGGGTGAATTGACATCATGAGTAGCATGGACCAACTATTTATCTGCATACCGGTTTTAATTTTGGGTATCCATCAGTCATCTTCAAATCAGCGTATATTCAACTTTGACGGCACGCATTGCTGACTTGCTTACACCGTCAGTCCCGTCACTGTGAGTCGCACAGATACTAGTTTATTACATAGAATGGCTGACAATCCTTATGGCAACAACTTACCAATATTATTCATTCGATGATGATCAATGAATGACGTTATCCTCAAGCTTTGTAAGGGATTCCTTCGTCCTGGTTGCTTGAAAGTCTCGAAGATTGATATTGGCCCGGGAGGCCTAGGTTCATTCATCATTTCCCACAGTATTTGTAGTCGTGCATGAGTCAGCGAGGTTGGCGCGCGTCTCTTGCCAATCCCTTTTTTTCTCGCGCCCACCCACCATTCCCTTTTCTCTCAGACACTCCCATCCCTCGATGAGCTCCCCCTCTCTCTGTCCGTTGCACGTCCCCACGCTCTCAGCTTCACAGTAGCACCTGCTTGCCAGGGTACTATGTATATACCCACACTGTACACACACCTGGTTCCTCACTTTCCACCAAGCCCATAGACCATTTTCTGAGTCTCGATGTTGTCAATCGGCAAGGAAAGAACTAGCCATGCGAAACTCTTGTGTTACGACCTCCGTACCTGAGCGGTCAAACCTTCAAAAAAAAAAAAAAGAAAACCTCTGGCAGCGCTGCATTCAAGAGCCTCTTCGCATCCTCACACCTTGGCCCTCAAGAGTCGCTAGATTCCACGCCTTCCCAAGACATGTATTCCGCAGTTGGTTCCCAGCCAAAACTCATTTGCGCAGCAAGGCGTCTCCGATATGACCTCTCTTCTTCAGCCGCCTGTTGAAGGCCTACCATGTTTCTGAGGGTCTCTCCGAGTGCAGGACAAGTCGAGAAGAACGGATACGTGGAGACGTCAAGGCCTGCGGCGTATATGCGCAGACACAGGTCATCAATGTCCGCGTCCGAATCCGGCTCGGGGAGGGTGCTGGAGAACGACGCCGATCGGCCAAAGTCGGCCAATATGGCTATGTAGGGCGGTCCACCGTGTCTGTCACCCAGGACTTCATTCGTTAGGCTGATGGTGTCCAAAATGTCTCTGGAACTCTTTGACCCGATCCTTTCACTTATGAAAATATGCGACATTCGCGGCCCTTTGGGGGTGCCTTCGTCTCCTTCATCTTTAAAGTAGATGGGTATCACCTTATCGACGAGAGGCTGTTGATGAGGGCACTGCACTGCGGACGTTCGTACCCAGAGCCGTTCCGTCCATTCATCCAAACTACACCAAATCATTCAGAGTCGAAAAAATACCTTGCAAAGTTGAGATACCCACCTCACAAACCCTTCTTGGTCAAAAATCAGGTTTCCTTCCATACGAATCCAGTGCGAAAAATCCAGATACGCATTTTCAAACATCTTGCGCCTGCGAGACGCTTGCGTCTCATCTTCGCCCCATACCTGTGATCCGAACGTGAACTCCAACCAACCGGTAACCGGTACCATGGTGCAATCTCGGAGATTACGTTTCCACTTCGACGTTGTTCCGATCTTGTGGTCCACATCAGGCTTGGGCAGCGTGCGAACGAACAGGTCCTTGGATAGGAGCCAAAGTAATCGGCCGACCAGTTCGCCACCGTGACCAGCATCGATCAATTGGGACTTGACCACCTCCCAAAGCGTGTTCAGGGCGCGCTCCAAGATTGTGGGTGGTTTGTGCAGAGCAAGTGCCGCCCCGCACGAAACCAACGGTTCCGAAGGATACAATGTGTTTCTCCACTTGGGATCCAATTTCGACGAAATGCAGACGCGTAAGTGGCTCGCTACGCCAGACTCCAGCTGCCCCACTGACTCCGGGTGTCCGAATTTGATATGTAGTCCGAACCGCTGTCCAAAAACGGCGAGAATATGACTCGTTTTCCTTGTATCGAAATCACCTCCACCGCATAGCTTGTATGATGCTAAATCCACTGTCTTGTCTGGGAAATAAAGCACACGCTTTTGCGCGAGCCACCTGAGGAGGATACATAGGTCGGTGGATCACCGCATCACAGCAAACAGAAAAGAATTCACAAGGGTCTTCCAAAGCCCGCAATGCGGTCAAAATCGGCTGCGTGCTCCAAGTCTTTCTTCACAAATGGTGTAGCATTTTGATCCCATCCCAGTGCAGAGAATTGTCTGAATTTTTTTTCGCTGCGAGCAGCAGTACCACCATAAACACCTGAAAGAAATGAAGGTGAGTCGAGGTACTTCTTGAACGCAGAGGGATTCCTAGACATTTTGGCTCGGGTGGTGAAAAACCTGACACTATAAAGTTCGTGGACACAAATACGACCCAAACTGCATGGTTCTCTTCATGCGAATACTGGCTGATGACTCTACAGAAAATGTCGCCCAGGCGACAATATTTTCGAGGTGCGCCTAGCGTGTGAGCTTCATCAAGTGCGATCACCAACTTGGGCTCGTCAGATTTGCCGCCGGAGAAGACCCTCTCCAGAGACTCTGCCATTCGCGTATAGGAGATGAGGAGTTGCTCAGCAACACCGGCGTTCTCTCCTGCTACAATATCGCGCAGTTTAGCAGAGAAATCTGGGACATAGCAGTGTCATGTATGTACCCAAAGGAGGAATCTTGGGTCGCGCAGTTTGACCACCGTCCGGTGTCGAAGCATCATCAGTAGTAACATTGCCGCCAAACATCTTATCGCGATCAATCTACAGATCGTTAGAAAAAGCAGGAGGGAACCTGTTTGTCCAAGAAGACTGACCTTCTTGTACTTTTCGCCGAGCTCTTTGAAAAAAGCAGGTCGAGCCGCAGACTTGCCAGTGCGGTCGTAGCTCACGTTGCACATCTGCTGGACCCACTGCATGACGTCTGCCTTGGCATCAGGGGTGGCCTGACTCGCCGACAAACGTTCGTGGAGGGTATCGAAAAGGGAAATAAAGAACGCCATGCAGACGCGCTCGTACTCGCTCGTGGTGACATACTTGGGAGTCAATATGTCCGCCGGGATCGAATCGCGCGTAGGGAAGGATAGCGTGTCCCCCACCTCCCGCACGTTCATGAAAATCACCACGACGTTCTTCTTGTGGAGCTGGATAACGATGTTGATGTTTAGTAGTGGACACGCCTTGAAGCGGCGACGCGGATACGTACCTCTGTCAACAACCTCGATTTGCCCGTGCCTGAGCTTTGAACGATCGAACAAAACCTGCCTGCATAGTCTCCTTCCTTGAATAGACATTCGCAGTTTGTCAAATACTCTTTGAATGCTCCGACGGCTGCTCCTCGGTAAGGGGTGCGAAAGGCGATCGACAATTCTTCGTATAGACCTACCACGCGTGAATCAGTACGCTTGAGTGGGCAATTTAGGGAGAGAAGAACCAACCGACGGAAAATATATCTAGATCCATATGCATCTGTTGATCCTGGTACTATTTATCTAGCACGATGACCCGCATCAGGAAATTGTGGAGTTGCTGACATAACCAGATAAAGCTGATCACCACATGCCCATATGTTATATTCAGACATATCTTTCTATATAATTATAGTTGATGGTCAGCTATGTAGCAGGATTAGTGAAAGCAGAGCAATTGAATGCAGCATGATAACAGTTGAACAGGGGTAGGTTTTATCACCATCTCAATGATATTTTAATGGTCATGGATTATATTGTTCGGGAGACAAGGCAGACACTTATCGTTGATTACAATATCTCACTTTGTGAGACTTCAAGTTAATTGGTTTCAAAATGGCAGAAAGTACCATAGGTATCACTATGTGAGTTATCAGGGAGCCATGGCATTGCTGATATAATTTATCACCACATGCCTATATGTTACAAATATATATATGATGGTCAGCTATATAGCAGGATTAGTGAAAGCAGAGCAATTGAATGCAGCATGATAACAGTTGAACAGGGGTAGGTTTTATCGCCATCTCAATGATATTTTAATGGTCATGGATTATATTGTTTGGGAGACAAGGCAGACACTTATCATTGATTACAATATCTCACCTTTGTGAGACTTCAAGTTAATTGGTTTCAAAATGGCAGAAAATACCATAGGTATCACTATGTGAGTTATCAGGGAGCCATGGTGTTGCTAATATAATTTATCACTCCATGCCTATATGTTACAAAAATATATATGATGGTCAGCTATATAGCAGGATTAGTGAACGCAGACCAATTGAATGCAGCATGATAACAGTTGAACAGAGATAGATGTTATTATTATCTGAATGATATTTCAATAGTCATGGATTATATTGTTTGGGAGACAAGGCAGACACTTATATATGATCTCAAGCTTGAGAGGTTTTAAAGTGCATTGATAGTACAGTGACAGGACGCTGCGTAAGGATCATTGTATGAGTTCAACCTATGCCTGTTGATGATGCTAACGAGCATTACAGTACATAATCGGTGCGTGCTGTAATGATCAACCAATCACAAAAGTGCAAAACTCTGGCATTACAAAAAAAAAAAGACAGGATGTTGGTATATTAAAACTATATACCACGGGCAACTCGAGGCGACTACACTCAGCGAGACGACTCGGTAGATACTGGCCGTCGTACAATCTAAAGTTGTTCCCCGTACTACTACTACTATGCACTTATGCGCGGTCATTCTACAATGCATGTCGATAGAGGTTTACGCAAGGAAGCACATGCCTCATGATCGATTGATCAGATCCTCAGTCCCACGAATTATGCTTCTACGAATCGCTCTGCGTTCGGTTCAATACCATATACTTTGAGACCCCGCTAAAAAAACCATCACCGCCGATCAAAACATGGTCGATCGGGGGAAAAAATGATGAGCATCAGATGCTGCGCACTCGGGGAAATCGCGTACCTTGCCAGTCCACCCTGTCCCCCTGATGCATGTACACCCCCACACCTTCACCTCCGCCAACTTTGTTGCGCTCGCCACTAAGTCCTTCATCACGAAATCGTCCACCTCACGGCACCAGCTCACATCCAACGAGCGCAAGTCCACGGCGTGCTTGAGCCGTTCAAGTGACTCCGCGGAAATTGGACCTCCCAAGCCGTTCAAGTTTAGGGACATGAGCCATGGTACAGAGTGTGCGAGGAGCGCGGAAAACGTCGCGCTCGAGAGGGCGCGGAGAGGTGGATTCGGTGTGAACGGAGCGGACAGAGCGGACGTAGATGTTGCATAGCCACGACTGTCCTTGTCATCATCCACCTCCATTCCCATTTCAGAATCGCTGTCGTCCGCCGAGTCGAACGGGACGAAAGGCGTGTTCCAATTCTGAAAAAAGCGTGCGACCCCCTCGTCCGTCAAGCTCGACAGACCTTCCAACCTGAGTTCAGAAAGGATGCGAGCATGCTTGTGCATCCCATACTCCAGCACCGAATCCGTAAATCCTTCGTGCCAGGCCCACGGATCGAAGCTTTCCAGCGTACCACCATGCCTTTCCAGGAGCTGGATCCACCCGTCTTCCATGACGCCGACATCAGGATTCGAGAGATCCAGTGATTTCAGCGGCGGCAAGCACACAACGGTTCCACGAACGAGTCGTTCAACTGTGCGACCTCTTTCAGTTGCAACTCTTCCAACTTGGTGCAATGGTTCGCGAGGGCCTTGACACATTCGAGATCAAAACGAGCGCTCTGGATGATCCGGAAGGACCGCAGCTCTGGCTTAGACTTGAAAAATTCGATCCACGCTTCCGGGCGCACGAGGAATGGCCCGTGCAGACCCAGATGCGTCAGATGTGGGAGCGATTTCGAAAACGTGGTCATGACCGGACATGTGATGCGACCGCAATAGTCGAGGTGCAGGTGTGTCAAATTGGGATTGAGACTCGCAAGCGTCGTGAGAGCTGTGTCAGCCAAGTCTGCCCGATGAACAGACTGAGTGATGTCGAGCGGGGAAGCAAAGCAAACTGGCTCACTGGTAGCGTCGTAAAACCTGAGTTTCTTGTTCTGCACGTCATAGAATAATGGAGCATTCTCGCATGTCCTGAATTGGCGGTATTAACCCTGTGACTTGAACAACGTTCCACTACTCACAAGCTGCGGTTCCGAGCCAGGGTCTTGGCAATTTCATCCATGTTGACTGAACCAATGTCGCCGAGCGCTTCAACGTCGTCAATGTGATTCCCGATGAGCTGCGGTTAGGAGAGAGAAGTTTAGTTAAAATAGAAACGAAGACCAGACTCGACATCCTCACCTCAATACATAGGGACGCCAGCGTCGGAAGGCGACGTTCTTCAAATTTGACCAGACCACGTTTTTCTGGCGCACGCGTCTTCTTTGCACGAGCAGCGGGCTTTTTGAAAGGATCAGGCCCAGACGCCTTTGCACATTTGTGGCACAGATAACCTGGTGGCGGATTCGCTGCCGTGGTGTATTTCGTCTTGATATGAGAATAAACATGAATGAGACGACTTCGAACCAGTCACGAACCCATTCATTCCATACTCACCACAGTGAACTGCTTTTCGCACTGGGAGCACGTTTCGAAGCTCCCGACGGGCGGCTTGCCGTTGCCGTTCCCGCTGCCCGTAGACCGCAGGTTCCTCGAGAGTGCCGTATACTCGTCTTCAGATGACCCTTGGTAGTCGCCGTCCTCTTTCGCCTTTTTCTTCGCCTTTGATTTTGATTTTGCGCTCGCCTTGCCGTTCGCGCCTTTGCGTTTCTTCGGGCTGGGCTCATCGTCGGTTTCGTCGAGTTGATCGGATGCATAGTCTACCTCCTGTATTTTGGGACGAGGGGTCGGAATGGAGGAACACGAAGAGGACAAAAACAAAACAAAACAAAACGAGAATAGAGATGGAACGTGAACGTACGGCGGTCGTTCGACGTCGTGGGCGACGGTTCATCGAGGCTGCTGCTCCAGGTGTGGTCGTAGTCTCCTCCTCCTCATTTCTGTTCTCGCCCTCATTCTCGCCCTGCGGCTCGGCACCGTTGCTGTTTTGCCCCCCGTTCTGGACAGCGGTTTGACCTTGTTCCCTCGTCGCAACATGACGCGCGATCGTAGCAGGGTTGATTCCAGATTCCTAAATGAACGAACGAACAAGTGTGTGAGTTTGATTTTCCGAGTCGTGGTAGAACAGAGAATCGAAGAACTCCTGTCTTAGCACCACGATACATAATGGCGAACAACAGTGTGAACACACGCACGCGAAGAAACTCTGTCAAAGCTGACGTCGGGCCCCGTACGTTGTTGCCCCTTCTTCGACTCATTGCGTAGGGCCTTGCGGTAAGAAAAAAAACTGCGCAGTCGACCGACGGAGGCCATGTGGCCAGTTGGACGCGACATGCATGTCACGCATGTCACGCGTCACGAACAAAAGCGTGTCTCGGTACTAGACCACATCATCAACCCGGAAAACGAACAGAACACATTATGCACCAAGTGTCCCATATTCACGTCCTCTCTTCTAATCTAATCCTGACTACAATTGAGCTCTAGCAACAGACAAAAAATCGACAACGTCATTGATAGACGGCCGGACGCTCTGTCCAAGTTTGCTCGGCCTCTTCGGCATACCAGCGCTTAGGCTCTGACTATCAGTAGCCCAGCACTGCTGCATAAATCTCCAATGAACTTCGTCGATCGGCGGATCGTCCGGACGCACAGGTCTCAATCCACGAGACAATGCAACAAGAACCTGTGCGTCGTTCTTGTAGTAGTGATACGGCACCTTACCCGTCAGCACCTGCCAAACATCGACGTGACATCCATAACACGACATGACGACAACATCTAAGTGAAAAGCTTAGCCAGATGAACCTGCAACATGGTCAACCCGAACGAATGTACGTCACTCTGCGGGCTCGGCACGACGTGGACGAGCTCTTCCGAGTGATGTTCTTCTTCAATCTCGAACAGTTCTGGCGCGGCCCAGCGTACGCTTCCCATGACGGTCGACGTCAGACAATATGAGCTGCCCGTCGCATCCATCAAGATTCTCGAGAGCCCAGGATCAGACAGGCAAGCCTTGCTGTTGTCTTTGATGAGCACGTTCGACTACCCGAGGGAGGTGAGTAAGAGGGAAAAGACATTGGTGAAAGCTCGTTACTCCTCACCGTGGACGATGCCACATCCATGGACTATAAGTTGCGCGTTCAGTGTTTCTTCGGACACAACGAAACATTGCATCTCACGGTAGTAGGTGGCATGGCTGTTCCTGTGCTGGATCGTACTTCTTCGGTGTGAATATAAATTACAATGAAAAGCTGGAAAAGTGTGACCCTATAAAACACATAAAATAAAATGTGGGGCAAGGGGAAAATGGAGGAGTCAGGGAGAAAAGGCTGACGAGGGAGTCGGAGCTGCAATTGTGACTCGGAAGGGCCCCGGCCCGGCCCGGCCCGAGGTTCTCAGGCCAGTTCCAGTCGAGACTTGAGCTTCACTGATTGCAATCTCAGCCCCCATCTTCAGCTCATCCACCCCCAGCAGCTTCATTCTCACATCTATGGTGAGTCTCCTTGACTATACAGCCATCTGGATGCTAAATCCAGTGCAATCCAGTCTTCAACTACTACTAGATCCCATGATCAGCACCCTGCTGATGGCTACAAATTCAGCCTACAGGGTGTTGATCATGAGGAAGCCATGGTCTCCCCCATCAACCTCATGGATCTTGTGCAGGCCTATCAAAAGGACCAGGGTGAGGGTGAAGAGGTGAAGGAAGGCAACTTGCCTATAAGTTTTGAGGGAGAGTTGGAGGTTTTTTCCCTCAGCATCATGAAAGGTGAGTACTCTTTTTACCTTTGCAACTTGGCTTATTGATAATAAACATCCACTAGCCCCACTTGATTATATTTCCCCTCAAAAGAGGTAAGTAAACTCCAACATTAAAAAATTCAAGCTAATGCACAAACCCTGCTCTAGCTTAGAATATACTAGGGGCATAAACACCCCCCTTGTTGATACTGGTAAGGTACTTTTTGCCCCTGACTCTGCCAGTTTGCTAATCACCAATCAGTTCAAATGCCAGCTCCAGCTCCCTCAAGCCCCTCTAGCAGCATCAAGGGCTATTCTGTGGTTGATACTAGTGAGTGAAATTTATTCTCACTATGCTACTTAATAACCAGCTCAATGACTAGCTTCATCCACTTCAAGCCCACCTAGAAAAAGGTAAGTTGAATTTATTCACATAAAATGAACTTTGAAGTATATATGATGGAATTCTAGGCTTAAAGGATCTGAAGCTGCTATACCCACCCCCACCCTGCCATCAGCAGGTGGAGTGCACTCTAAAAAGAGGAAAGTTCGCTCAAGGAAAAAAAAGAGCTCTAGTGGCTCAACTGGTATGCTTTTATATTTTAATCAAATTTTCTGCTAATGTGTTGGCTTCTTTTAGCTAGCCAGCCTAAAGGGGGAGCTCGGCAAGCAAGGGATGAAAGGAGGCACCAGGATCCTAAAATGGTTGCCAAAAGGCTAGAGAAGCAGATTGAACGATGCAAGGCATCCAGCAAACTTTTACAGCTTCCAGAGTATAATGTGCACAGTGCATCTGTTACCACAACAGGTTGGATGGGTGGGGAAAAAAAGGTTGACAAGGAGCAGATGAAAAAGTTGTTTAAATCCCCAGAAGTATGGGATATTCTGAAGAGTTTTGAAAGGGTCTATTATCAGCAGTAAGTGTTTTCTTTAATTGACAAATTCTAGCTACTTAAACCACCCTAGCTCCAAACCTGTGTTGATTTTTGACCAAGTGGGTCATTTGCTGTGCTTGAGAGGGCACCAAGCATCCTGGATAGTGGGTTCTATGGATGTTTTGGACACTTTGCTGCAAGAGCTGGTTGGAGACTTAACTCAAAAGATCTCAGCCCATAGCAACAAAAACACTCGAGGGGCTTACCTTCCTTTTTTATTAGGATGGCATCGCCAATCTGCCAAGGTAAGCAAGTGTTTCTACCTTTTGTATAGCTACAACACTAAGCAACTTACAGAAGCCTGTTCTTCCTGTAACCCATACTCTTGATAGAAAAAAGTCTGAGGCTTTCATAGCTTCACCACTTGTGCAAAATCTCACGTAAGTGAATGCTAATTTTGAGAAAATTAGACTAATAGTGCCACAGGAACTTTGTTTGTGAAATGCTGAAGTTTTACTTCCCAGCTTGTGCAGCAAGATTTCAGTCTGCAGTGGATTTCTGGAGTGAAAAGGGATTCAAAGCCAGCTTTGGGCTTTTTTTCAACTTCTGCCCCAATCTTCCCTTTAGAGGAAAAAGAGTCAACACAGTACCCCATGCTGATAGAAAGAACATTGCTGGTGGGGTGTGTGCATTGATGGCATACCATCCAAAAAGTAAGTTTTTGCTTTTTGAAAACTCAAACTCACTTCACACTCTCTACTTGTCAGAGGAGTTCAATTCCAAGCTTAGGGCTTGTCTAGTCATCTGGGAACTTGGGGTAGTCTTGGAGCTGCCAGTAGGGGTTCTCCTTCTATTACCATCAGCATTATTCTACCACTTTAATGTTGACATGGCAGGTAAGTATTCTAGCACATGGGTAATTAATTTTCAGTACTTACAGCAACAAATCAGATATAGTGGCAACTGATGGTTCAAGGCCCAACCTCAGTAACAGAGACTCTTATCCAGCCTGGGATAGTGAGGCTGAAGGTAGAGGGAGTCTGGCTTGGTTTAACCAAGCCAGTATGATCCAATCAGCTGAGCTTGGTCACTGGACTAAAAAGGATGCTGAGGATGCAGGAGTTGCTACTAATATTGATTTCAAAGTTGATGCAGACTCCTTCTTAAGTCCAGCAGATTACCTGGCTATTCCTATTCCTGCTCAACTTGCTGATGGTTTCATGCCTTCAGTCATTTTTTAATTTTGTATCACATTGTAATTGTACTGTAAATTGAACAAGCTACTTCACAAAGCTTAAAATAAACCCTGAATAAGCAAAAGAGACCCCCCTTCCCTACCCCACCTACCCCCCCTCCTTTACTTCACCTACCCCCTCCTTTACTTCACCTACCCCCCTCCTTTACTTCACCTAGCCCCCTCCTTTACTTCACCTACCCTCCCTCCCCTAC
>JBBPOM010000942.1:0-15662 GCA_038091455.1 Leccinum uliginosum | reverse complement strand
TGTTCATGACACCTCCAGGTCTTCACCACAGGTCTGTTTCCTCGGTCTGCGCTCGCTAATAAACTTTATCATGGAGATGTACTGGAGGTGTTTTCGGACTTGACGTGGGTTGAAGAAAAGATTTGTGCGATTCAACAGTATGCAGCTTGCTCGACCGACCCACGGAATGGAAAGCTCTCCGGGTTGTTGCCCGCTCTTACTCAGTGCGTGCGCTCACTGCACGCTACGCCTTGACTATAGGGATTGAATTTCAAATTCACAGATTTGATTTTGCTCATCAGCCTTGTTGTCTTTTCAGATTAACTTACTTACCATTCGTCGCAATGCGAGGGATCTTTTTTTGCAGTTTAGAGTCATTGAACAGCCTAAATATTTAATCGACGGGGACTTTAGCGCTTCGACGAGCTTCTCGACTGGTATTTCAACATGAGTGTTCTATTTGCTCTTTCTCGTCTGAATGGGCCAACATTGTGTGCTGTCTCGACTTTCCGGGGTCCAGGACCGCCCGGAGGCCTTGCTATATAGTTCGCGACGAACGACGAACAACTGTTACTATCTCAATTACTTGCAGACTTCATGCACCTAGGAGTCGGGGACAGGCGCCTTGCGCCGCTACGATGTATTCATATATATACAGATATTTTTTCCGCTACAAGGATCGATTTGGAGCTAGCGATAAAGACTGATGTCGGGTAAAGATAAGTCACTAAGCATATCAATGGCCTGTACCGCCTGCGCTCTGGACTCAGCACTGAGGCCCGCTATGGGCGATCCGTTCCTCAGACTCCTCAACCAAGCAATGATTTTACGATAAATCCCAAGGAAATGAAGACATCGGCGTCTCGTGATCACTTCACCTTCAAAGCGATTGTTTCTCAGAACGTCACTTTCCACCACTGCAGCGATCTGATAAGCAATTAGACAAACTGTCGTAAAATAAGATGAAGGAGAAGTCTCACCCATCCGAGACCGAATGCAAGCATTGGATCCGTTGCATGTGTGATTTCGCCCCACAAATCGCGCCCAATGTCGTTTCGGGCGAGTTGATAGGCTTCAACGAACCCGATCGAGCGCGACTGGCGGAAGAAATGGTAGAGAAATTCACGTATTTCGGGTCGTCCAAACCAAACGACCTGTGACCAGACGAGTTAGATATTATATCCAGAGCTAACGAAACCTTGTTTACCGCTAGGGATCCATCACTTTCGAGTGTGTAAATGTGGAATAGAAGAAAACCTTCCCTATCGTGCCAAACGAGTCGACCACCATTTTTTGGGTGAGTACTCCAGTTCGACGCAGTGGCAATGTCATCGAGGCTCCTCAGAAGAACAATGCGAGGGTATTCGAATTGTGGAAGCGGTTGGTAGGTCGGTGCCAACAATTTACGTGTAGATTCGTAAGCGGTTTTGAAAAGTGTATCCTTCATGATTGAGACCTGATAGACGTTCAGGTCAAGGGAAGGAAATACTGCATATGACTTACCTCTAGTCTGAAAGCCTTTCGAAAAGCACGATCGGACAGAGTAGTGTAGCAGCGTTTGCCTTCAATCATAATGGACACTAAGGAGTGGTTAACCGTTGCGTGGCTTCAACTGCACAGGGAACATACCTTTTTCCGGAATCCATCGTTTTGGGTCGGGTTGCATTCGGCGAACGAGTCCAATGGCCTGGTCGATCGAGCGTGTCACATGAGTCGAAGTTGCAGTGCCAGGCGCACAGTTGATGGCACAAAGGAAATACGTGAAAAGTGCAATGGCGTCCACGCGGATCAAAAACCATTCGAATGCTTGCTCCATAAGAGTTTCCAAGAAGAGCTCTGTGTGATTGGGCTATGTCGGTAGTATGCGAAGAAAGAAAATAAAGACTCACCCGATTGCTCCACCGATGGAGCTCGATTATTGCGGCCAGATTCCACGTCGTCCGAGTCATCCGAGTCATCCGAGCCATCCGAGTCGGCACGATTGACTCGGAAGCGCTGATCATCCACCTCTACTGCAGTCAGAGATGCAGAATGCGACGAGCTTGGAACAGGCAACCCGGACCCATTCAGTGGCGATGGATCAGGTTGTAGTTCGGGGATGTCTGAGTTGCTGGTGGGAATCGGAGTGGTATCTGGATCATTATATTCGTCAGATGCGCGTACGACTCGGATGTCTGTGGAGGGCCACATCCCAGACAGCGCCGGGACAGATGTGCCTGAAAACATTGTCAGAATAAGGCACAGGTGAGAATATCATAACTCCAAGTCGTAGTACCATCCTGGAAGTTGAAGGGGTCGCCGAACATCGATAGATCAAAGTCGTTCGACTCGGAGTCCGGTGGTCGGTACTCAGAGTCCATTGCGGATAAGGGAGACAGGGTGCAAGCGAGAGATACTTATATTATGGTATCTCCCACCTACAAAGGTGTGCCCTGCTAATGGTTGATCGGCCTGAGTGCAGCTCTGACGGTAGCCGACATCCGCCAGGATTCCACCTTCGGGGAACAACTGAGTGTGGCCCATTAGGAAAGTGGAAACGTTCCTTGAATCGCTAAGTCACGGCGCAACTGTGACTTAATCGATATCAACTCATCGTAGCTTCAAGTAATCATAAAATTTGCTTGTTCCATGGGGTTAGCAGGCAGTTTACCGAGCACAACCGAGGTTCTCTGAACAATTGAACGTCGGATACTCGGTGCTATCCCTCGCTTTCAACATGTGCCCTGTCGATCGATCAGTGAAGCGATCTGTAAACATGTAGCCGAGCCTTCGTGGAACAATTGAACGCGGCCCCATCACGTTCCTTTAGTAATCGCCGAGTCACGATACAACTTAATTCATATTGATACGCAAGGTGATATTGATATTTATGTAAGTAAGTATCATAGAGCTTGTCGACCAATCATGAAAATTTCATATTGAATTTCCATGACGGCTACACGCCCACACGCGTACAAAAGGTAGTAAAGATACCTGAAATGGTAAATGACTGTCTGGTATCGGTGCTACCTTTGGCAAATGGTATTCGCACTTGGACAAAACTATAAATATTTTAAATTGCATGATATATCACTTAAAACGATCGTAACAATGACCCAAGGAATATACATGGCAGATACTCGAGACAAATATATCTGGATACTTGAGAATACTAACCAATCATTTTTTTAATTTTACTCAGGCTAATGCCGAAGACCTATTACTCATGAGGCTGGCAGCCCGGCGGTTTACTGAGCGCAACCTTCGGAAGTTCTGTGAACAGTTGAACACCGCCGGGCCCAATGTTTTGGTTCATGTGTTGCGCGTACCTTGTTGGATTTTTCAAATCCGCCAGCCGCCGGTCTCACATTATTCAATCATTGAGCGTGATCACGGCGAGACGATGCTTTTCCGAAGTAAATGTTCTTGCATCGTGTCTGTCACGATTTATCAAAATAAATAGCCGACAGACAGGCTGACTCATTGTTGCCATGTTACTATCATGCACCGACCTATTAACCGAATCTTCTTTGACTCTTCGAGCTCGCCGTTCTGTGCAACATGTGTTGACAGATGTGACTCGTGACTATGACGAACCGCCGGGATTTCTTTCCGACGGGTGGTCAGCCTATTTACCTTTTCTCGTTTGCAAGTAAGTACTTTACGGTCTAACGAGAGTAGATAAGTTTCAACCCGTGTGACCGGAAGACGCCGCTACGATACAGTACTAGTATCGCCTTTCGACGACGCCAGTCGCGTCTGACTCGGATTCATTGATTCATTGATGTTGATGCCATCGCGCCGATCCCTCTGTAGTACTTCTTTCCTGATATTCCCGCTTCTGCCCGACTTCCCGAGCCATGCCGTGTATAAGGCTTAAAGTACTATCCAAGGAACGTGTGTCGCTCTTGCTTGTCCGACTCATCTCTCTTCCGCTCTCGCTTACCTCGCAATCGCTCGCTCGCCTACATACCTACCTCCCAATCATCGGCATGATTCTAGCGCAGGAAGGTCTGGTTGTGCCTCTCTGTTTGGCCCCGCCCCATGTCACTCCATCTCTCTTTGCACGATTCGGACTCACCCACTCTCTGAACTCCGAGTCTGAAGATCTGAAGCTTGAAGGTCGAACGGTTGAACAGATAACTGTTAGACGGTTCGTTGTCGCAGAACCCCTTCACTTTCTGCCAGAGTCACCGGCCTCCCCCGCGCCCGTCTCCCCCAGACCGACCTTCCCAGACACAGAGTGTATCTCGTATGTACATACTTCCGCGTAGAAACAATCACAACATACGAACTTTGATTCTTGTCTCTTTTCCTCCGTAGATATTGTCAGCAATCGAGATCTCAGATATTCACCCTCCCGTTAATCCGACTCACGAAGGTGAACCTGAAAGAATTGGAGATGATGCCGAATCTTGAGTAAAGCTCGAACAGACCACAATGTTGTCAAATATGCTTGGTGGGCATAGCCAATGATTGTGACGAAGAACTGGAATACTTCGCGCATGATGCATGGTGCTCACGGGTCCTCGGCTGTCTCAAAGTACTGCCGCTGATCGCGACAAGATTATTTCTGCCAAAGCTGTGATTTGATATTGGTGGCTTTTTACCAATCATAAAAATGATTTAATACTTCATGGCAACTGCGGCGGTTTACTGGGTACGAAGTTCTCTGAACAATTGAACATAGGTTGACAGGTAACCCAAATTAGGGGTTATTTGGCCAGCTGAACTTTTCCCCCCATGTTTCCACGCCTCGTTGAAGAACCATTAACAGAGAGCAGCCAGCAAACTTGAACCTATCAAACACAATCCTCCCGCTTCAGAGGGTACCGTGATGCAAGTAAATCCAACCCTTCCGACTGCAGCCTTATCTTACACACAATGTTGCGAGCGTACCGAGCCCTACCAAGCACCTCCCTACTATACCTTCACAAGCAAGAAGACACCTGTGGCGTATCAGCTCATTCCTGGTGACTTGACTTTCGGGAGCGTACTGGCTCCCCCCCACATGCGCAATGCTACTGCACAATCTTTACAGACCAGCGGAGATACGAAACACATAGATATCCATAACCAGGACCATAAGTTTGGAGAATACACAGCTCAGTTAGTGAGGATGTCTCGTCGAATGGTCTATCATTTTTTTCTTTTTTCGTAGAATACCCGATGCTGATGGAGAACACAGGGACCAGTGGATTTACCGCAACGCAAGTCTGTCAACTTAGTACTTTCAAAGTACATCGACGCACTTTCAAAGAAGAAAACTGCGGTGCTTGCGTTGGCTGATGCGCAGGTAGCCTGTGAAGAGTCGGAAGCCGAGCTGCTTGACGTATACAGTGCAGCACGTCTGCAGCACATTCACGATGCCCACTACAATACAGATCACTCTAATTCGGCAACCGGTCGATACTTTGACGCTGTGTCTGATATCCGCTTTGATCAGTTGGACCTGTAGGTCATATTAGTAAGTCCATGCCCCAGTTCCCTCACAGAATATACTTATTTCCAAGCAGGAGGCAATTATCAACTCGTTCTATGATGTCCAAATGATATCATGCTCTTTCGCAAGAGAGCCTCTTTTTTATACCCTCTCCATTCATTCATGGATCACGTTGTTGTATCAATGGGTTCTGCTCTCTTTTTTCGTGATACAGCATAAATGTTGTATACAACATGTCGACTCAATATTGTGTCACTCGCTTCACCTTGCTTGGCAAGTACTTCTAACAGTTCACTTCATATGCAAATCGTATACAGTATCACATGTAATGCAGTCTTATTGTTGTTTCTTAAGCTGTACGAGCGTGGTCGATCATCCCACTCCTTTCGCTTATTGTTGTTTCTTTAACTGTACGAGCGTAGTCGATCAATTGCATCCCATTCTTTTCGCTTGATCCTCTCACTTCGAAAAGTAAATCGACTAATTCAGAGCGTCTGAGACGCTGATGACTGTGCAAAATAACTGGCCATGACACTGATTTCAGGGACGCGTGAAATCAGCGTCCCATCTGATCGACGCTGATTCTGAGCGTCAGTCTGACACTGATTTTTAGCGCCCTATAATCTGTGCCTGCCAACGGTAGACGTTTTTGAAAATTTGTTGGTCTTTTTGAACTACTTATATATGATCATTGAGCATGTAAATTAACGGCTCTGTACTATTAGTCTACTGTCGACTCGTCGAAATGTGGTGCTTAGACTGACTACTACTATACGCCCCGAGGACCCTCCGAGTCCATCACGAATGTCAGCCTATCTGTAGGGTTGGTTGATAAACTGGCCCGACACATCCCGCCTGTCCTTTGAAGACAGACAACCAGTATCCGTCTCAAAGAAAAGTCCCGCCCCCGGGCCGTATCCGAGTGACATTCTTGCCCCGAGTCGTTGCAATGCTTTGAGTTAAGGATAGTACCAAAAGTTTAGGAGTTTTCTCGGATTAGATTACCCCCCTTCAAGCGAGTGCGTCCGCGAAGGGTGGGCCCTCGACCCCCAAGAAACGACGGCTGACCCCACCCACTGGGAAACAGCGTCTTTCTGGTAGCAAATAACCGCGTACACCACCTGAGTCAAACTACGCACCGCGTGGGAACTCTTTGACTAGCCCAAACATGTCTCTTCCGCATCCAGCAGCAGGAACTTGGGAAAGAAAGTGAATGTCAGCGCAGACTCAGGATCAGGTTGGTACTTATCTGCAGAGATTGTTTTTCAGATTCTCATTTGACTAGTGTCTGACACATCCAGTACGACCAAATAGTTGGGCGCACTGGTGGGTGCTGAGAACATGCTGGATTATACTAATTGGATGAAGGCAAGAATGACTTCAAGGGCCTCTCGGAGTACATGGACTCGCTCGAGATTGACCAAGCGCTGAAATCACTGAAATCAGTCGAGTGATGGACCGAAGCCAGTTGAAGTGGATGGATGAGTCGGTTGTTAAAACGACAAACTCGCTGCTGAAGTCTCGAGACTGTAGGATGCAACGGTGAGCGCTGTGGCCACTCCACAGTTCGCGCGTGACGACTTTGATGTCAGTTCTAGATGAGTCGAGCAATTGTGGCAAGAATGCAGAAGTTGCGACTCTCTTGTAGAGTCGTCGATCGTTTGTGATCGTTTCGTTGGGTGGTGTACCATGCTTGGCTTCAGACCCATCCACACTTCGTCCCCGGCCAAGCACCCTCCTCAACTCCTCGCGAGCCTCTGCGGCATCCAGGTCAGAACTACAAGCCCTTTCTCGATCAGAAGTCGACCCTCTCGATGGTAATTAGCAGGATTGTTCCGAACGCGACATCTTCTTTCATCTCTGGCTTGCAGGCATACAACGACAGATTGCGCGCATGGGGTCTCGATAGCCAAACTGAAACGGTTCACTATGGAAGGCTCATGGAGATATACAAGCTGAGAGGACCGAATTGGCAGATCAAGTGGGATGGGATGAACAACATTTAAACACATGGTTATGGCACTGCAATTATGTATTAGTATACTCCTCGACCCAAAACACCCAACTTCGAAAAATCCCTCTCCGAATCCGGACATAGTACTCGACAGCACACCTCATGGCCCATCTGTACATGATGTGACGATGATGATGTATTCACTCTTCATTTCCGTCAAGATCGGGATGAAACTGAGACTCATCTCAAAACACTGGATAGACAGAGTGTCAGGAACTTTCTTCGGACACCGGACGCGACGAGGAACCGACGCGGTGTGGTACTACTCGGACCTCGGCCCCCAGGCCGCCCGTACGAGAGTGTATCAAAAGCAGTACTACTGAATACCCGAACTTCTAGAACACTGCTGGTGCTCGGCTACCAATTGTTGATTTTGCGAACTTCCCCCATTTTATTGTTTCAAATCAAATAACGCTACGAGACTTCCGCAGACAACAACTTGAAACCAACAGGTCACTAAGGCTCGAGGGTCAGCCCTTCGACGATGGCGTAATTGAACGTGTTGTCTTTTTCCGCGATGGAAAGCAAACTTGTCCAAAATAGACACTTGGAGATAGCCGCAGATCAATTCTACCGGAGAACATGTTTGCAGTCCGTGATGCCGAGCAGGTGGTGAAGGTCAGTCAAGGTTGAGTCGCGAATCAAACGCAAAGTGATGCAGGTGTGGAAGAAGAAGAAATTGGGTCTGTCTTCCAACTTCATCTCCATCAAGTCCCGGAATTTGACCCGCTCGGCGCTCGGCGTAGTTATGATCGTCAAACAGCCGATAGTTTCTACTCGACATGAGTCTACTAAGGCTGTCGGTCAGATTATGGAAAATAACCAAAGACCGGATACGCGTAACTCTGTAACCCTTGTTTATGAACACTTCCGTTTAGATGCTTGCAGGCAACAGTGGATATACACCTCGCTAGACAGGATGACGTATATTCGAGTAGTATGAAGACCTGCGAGTGTGGCAAACTCCATGAAGGACACACTGGGGCGTTACGCCTTATCAAAGGTGCTTGAGCTGTCTGGACAAAACAAATGGGCCAGCATCGTCAGCTGGAAGTAAGGCATGCAGTCATGCCAGTGATTACCTTGCTGCAAGTACTGGTTTCTGCCGCCGAGCCCCTATCGTCTTTTGACAACAAGTACAAACAGAACAACGAACAGCATCTGGGCCTGATGAGGTTCAATCCGTCGGTTGGAGTTGTAGCGATGTCAACCAAGTCCCCAGGGATCGTATGGCCCTTTGAGCAATAATTCGTAAAAGCAGATGTGGCCGTCCGAGCTGGCACTGGAAACTGACGCTTTTCACGGTGCGTTGCACACAAATTATTATTATTTTTTCTTTCTGGTTGTCGATCCCAAACTTCATGTGACCCGTCCTCAAGGCTCAACATAGGTATTACGGCATAAGCGGGTCTTCTTGCTGGAGAAACAGGTCGAGCTTGATCGGGTCACCATGCAAGTTGCATGGGATGGACTCGAATGGAGGGAGAAGTTCATGGAAGAGAAGTTGCATCCCATTGTGAGTCCCTGACTTTTGCACGCATGACTGGTAACTTGAGAGGCTGATTTTTGGGCTGAAGGTCCACCAGGTCCATACAGGACATGGCAAGCCCACGGAAAATCACGGCAGAACTTCCTTCCCGCAGATATGGATTTACTATATCTACCCGCTCTACTTCCCCCTCTTCTCCCCCCTGCTCTCAAGTTTCTCCTGCAACTCCCCTCACGAATTACGCCGACGACCCGCAATGAGTCGCCCATACCGCCCCTTTGAAAATTCCGGGCTCCTCCAGGCTGCATCCGTAGGCAAGCCGCCGCCGGGCGCGGCGCCCTGCAAGACGTCATCAACGCCTCAGACATCTCGGGCGCACAGTCCTCACATATGCGCTCACAGCCGACAAGTACGCTCGTGTCTGTTTACCGCGTTGTCCATGCTCATCACATCTGTAAGATGGGAGACTGTAGACGCGTCCGACGCGTCGTTGATATTTCAGGACCGCCTCGACGCCATTCTAATCGCAGCCTCGCACCCCGACGTCACATTTTTTACTCTCCGGGCTCTATCGGCGATGGGACGCCCCTCGGCATGGCTGCATGGTTCGACTTGCCCAAGGTTGCACACCTTTTGCTGGAGCGCAGCGCCAGCGCCATCTCTGGATACCGATGGTGCGATGTCACTGACTCAGATGTGTGCGTTCGAGTCCACTTCCCAGTTTTTGTCTTCTGACACGCGTTCCAAACAATTTAATTTTCTAGACGTTGCGCGTGACTGCAGAATGGAAGTCGTTCAACAATTGGTGAGTGGATGCGATGTGGCGTTGCGCCTTCCCGCCTAATTTGATTAAGCGCCCTTCTTCCAATAAAAATACAGCTATCGCATGATGCTCGGCCTGATCTAAGAGATTGAAATCATCACTCTTCCATACAACTCGCGCTGCTCCATCCGGCCGTTATTTGGGCATGCGATCATGCATTGCGGTGCAGCCGCTGGCGCGATTACAAGGTACCTGTTTTTTCTCTTCTTCGAGGCAGTATGTTCGTGTTTGATGAGAGCCGACCGTGGGGCGTGTTATGCGAGCCTTCCTGCGTCGATCTCACCCAGCTATCTCTGTACATCTCCTCTGCCTCTGTTCCTGACACGCTCTCTCAGCATCATCGACTTGGTTGCAAATGCTGTACTCACCGCCGATCTTCCGTCCATATACGCACTGTTGTTTCACCAGAAGTCATTCGAACCCTCCTCTCGGAAAACGGTCCCGTCCTTGTATATATACCGGATACTGAAGGATGCAGAACCATCCATAAATGCGTTTCTCGAGATCCTCGACACATCTATCGCGCTGGCGCCGACGCTTGGGGTGTTATATGCTTTTCGCGATCGTGGCCCGACGTGGTCCTACCGGAATTTACGCAATTCACGATTGGAGGCTGTTGTCTGTCGTTCAAGTTCTTCAGCCTACTGTGTCTGATTAATTAATTTCGATAGACTTACCGCATTAGAGCATTCATGATTGAAGGACAGTCTGACCGTCCTATCCCGCCCAAGAACCGCTACGTCTCTCCCACAAACTGGATGTCTTCCATCACTCCCTCTCACCCCACCAATCCCAGGGACCAGCAAGCCCCCTCCCGCCCGATTTTGACATCACCACGACCTTTCAAGTTGAACCACTGTTGGACAATTTCCAAATTCTCACTACCGAAGGAGTCCCAGTTTGTGCGGGACGCTGCGGAGGTCGAAAAACATGCGTCCGTCGTTCAAGACACCCCGGGCGGCGGTGTCATGGCATATCTCCGTGGTCAAACCGACAAAGGCTCTCAGGTTCATCGCCAATGATTCATATCTATGTCTGCTGTACATCCGCTTGTTGTGCGCGTGCCCACACGGAACCTCATCATGTGGCATCACTCGAAGAGCCTCCAATTCTCCAAGCTGACCTTACTATCCCTCTGTCCCTGCTCAACAGCGTGCCGCCAACAGTTCGGCTAAGTGTATCGGCCCGGAGTTCAAGTTGATGACACGACCAAAGTGATAACGAGAATGCTGTCAACCACTCCGTCTCTGGGTCGCTGTTCACACGCTCAGAAACTCGGTGAGGGTGTTTCTTCTGCCAATGCACTGGTAAACGTGCAAGTCTGTTGACTCGAAACTCCGTTTCAGGCTCTCTTTGACTTTGGATGTCAAACCCCTTGCTCCAGGATTGTGTTTGCGGTCGTTCCTTCGGTGACCCGGGGGCCTTCAAGAGGCACGAGAAGAACTGTCAGAGGGGGAAAAAGCGTCTTTCCAGTGTGCTAGCGAAGGCAAAAGAGCTTTACCAGCGAAAAAAGGCCCGCATCCAGGAATCTCCGAGGGCTGGCTCCCCAGTTGTGGGCGACCCAGATTCTGGTTCGAGGGCGAATGAAGAAGGTTCGACTTTAAGCGTAGTTCAAGTTGGTTTTTCACACTCAAGAGACATACCAGTGACTGATCACAATATTGTACAGGACCCGCCACAGTTCACAGCTGGGGGCATTGAAGATGGCGATGGAATGTCTCTCGCGCAACGCCGCCCACGTCGGCTCAACCGACGTCTGCCCCTTCGTTTCAGGGACACTCTACCAGAGTCTCTGATGCCCCTCCCACCCCCGGGTGTCACTAGCATTGAGCAGCCCACGTCTACGCTCACACCCACTTCCGACACTGCGCCCGCACCTGTGCCGATCTCTAACCCTCCCTCAACATCTGTGATGCGAGGGTTGATTGATTCAATTCCTTCATCCATTCGACGCATCTTCAAAACACAGCAGAATAGATTTGGCTTATACCGAGTCTATCACACCGAATCTATCCCATCTCATGACCCTGACGACCCGTTTTCAATTGCAAATGAATGCGTACGAGAAGAGCAACGTCTAGGTGTATCTGAAAACCCATTCTATCCATACCCAAATGAAACCTCAATGTGTCTAGGAGACTGGTATTGGAACCAGGGAGCTCAGAAGTCCAAGGAAAGCTTCCGAGAGCTCCTTGGCATCGTTGGTGGCGAAGGCTTCCATCCTGAAGAGGTCGCGAAGACCAATTGGCAGGCGGTGGACAAGGTGCTGGGTCAAAACCAGTTTGATAACGAACCAGACTCGCGTGATTGGTTGGAAGAAGACGACGGGTGGAGGCGCACGGCAGTACCAATCTCCATCCCATTCCACAGCCGTTCCCAGGAACCTGGGCCCAAAATATACCAAATGCAAGATTTCTACCACCGTTCGTTGACATCAATTATCCGTGAAAGGCTGTCTGATGCTTCATACTCGTCTCATTTTCACTATGAGCCTTACGAACTTCACTGGCATCCCCCGCACAAAGAGCATGACTTACGAGTATACGGAGAGCTTTACACCTCTGAAACCTTCATTGAGGCTCACCGCCAGCTGCAAGAGTCACCTCCCGAATATGGATGTGACCTTCCTCGAGTCATTGCTGGGATAATGTTCTGGTCCGATTCTACTCACCTCACGTCATTCGGACATGCAAAACTGTGGCCGCTGTATATGTATTTCGGTAACGAGTCGAAATATCGACGGTGTCAGCCTTCCTGTAACCTCTGCTGCCATGCCGCGTACTTTCAATCGGTATGCATTTGCCTCCCTCAATAATTTGCAAACTAATAAAATGTTCTTTGCGAAGCTCCCCGATGATTTCAAGGACTTTGTCACTCGGTTCTACGGGGGCAAGGCGCCGAGTGATTCATTTTTCACGCACTGCCACAGAGAATCCTTTCACGAACAGTGGAAGGTACTACTTGACGAGGAGTTCTTACAAGCGTATGAGCACGGGATTATTATCAAGTGCTGTGATGGGATCACCCGACGTTTCTATCCTCGGATCTTTACTTACTCGGCTGACTACCCTGAGAAGTACAGGCTATATCTCGATCATCCATCTAACTCGCTAATTGTTTCGAACAGGGTTTTGATCGCGTCCATCCGGAATCTGGGGAGATGTCCTTGTCCGCGCTGTCTGATCCCACTCTCACAGGTAAACAACGTAGGCACGCCGAGTGACATGCTTCAGCGAAGGTCCCTAATGCGTACCAACACTCAACAAAGACAGGAAAAGGTCGCAGCTGCCCGAAAGCTAATCTATCAGCAGAACTATGCAGTCGACAATACCCAGGTTCAGGCGCTTCTTAAAGACGAGTCATTGGTGCCTACATCAGTGTGTGAAATATCAGTCGATTCAAGCATAATCATGATAATCTCGTTTTTGTAGAATGCATTCTGTGAAAAACTTCAGGCGATGGACTTCAATCTTTTCCGTATTCTAGTAGTTGATCTGCTACACGAGTTCGAACTTGGTGTCTGGAAGGCGATCTTCATCCATCTCCTTCGAATTCTTGATAGTCTGAAAAAGAATGCACTCGGCGAGCTTGATAGACGGTAAGATTATCTGCATTGAGATATATCAATCTTTCTCATTGTTAAAATACAGCTACCGTCAAGTACCCAGCTTTGGTCGTGACACTATCCGGCGTTTTTCTCGAAACTCTTCCGAGATGAAGAAAATGGCAGCGAGGGATTTCGAGGACCTCCTCCAGGTTTGATATCATCCTCCTTCTTTAGAGTTTGGCTTACCGGTATTCCAAAATCTTAGTGCGCTATCCCTGTTTTCAGTGGCCTATTACCTGAACCACACAACTCAAACGTGCTCAAGCTCCTCTTCCAGCTTGCTACGTGGCACGGTCTTGCCAAGCTCCGGGTGCACACGGATGAAACTCTTCAAATCATGGATGATATCACAGCCACTCTCGGTGTCGAACTTCGCTCCTTTCAATCAAACACCTGCTCCGCTTTTTCCACTAAGGAACTCAAGCGAGAAGCAGAGGGACGCTACCGACGCAAAGCTCGAACAAAGACCTTGAAGGACCAACACCCCAAGGAAAATATACCAAGTCCTGCGGGTGTGCGGCATGAGAAAACTTTGAACCTGCAGACCTATAAGGTGCATGCACTTGGCGATTACACAGAGGCCATCAGGCGATATGGTACCACGGACTCGTATTCAACCCAGCCGGTGAGTATCTCCTGAGTTGATACTTCTGCCTCGGATTTGACTTTTGTAGGGAGAGCTCGAACATCGTGTCGGCAAGTCAAGGTTTACACGAACGAGCCGAAAGTCATATATCCGACAGTTGACCCGAATCGAACGGCGCCAAGCACGCATCCGCCAGATCCGTGCCCGTATGTCCTCATCCCCATCTAATTTTCGACTCGAAAAGTTGGTCAAGGCACCTGACGAGCATCACCTCATTGGCAAGTCACACAACTACCCAGAGGACCTCAATGCTTTTAGTCGACGCCACTCGGAGGACCCAGCGGCAAAGGTAGGTTTCCTACTACACATATCGCAACCCTGGCATCTAACGTAGGTCTCAGGATTTCACTTTGAAGCTGAGGAGGCACCTCCTGCCTCGAATCAGGCAGATTCACCTAAGTGGCACAGACTCAGAGACACACGCTGGATCCACCATTGCACCTCCGGATGTCGACACTTCAAGCGTCGAGTCAGAAATCACATTGTATAGCCAGGTTTTGTTTAAGAACGATCGAATGTACCGACATCATCTGATGCGGATCAACTACACCGCTTACGACGTTCGAAGGGTGCAAGATTCCATCAACCCGAACACGGACCATCGGGACATTATGCTTCTGTCTAACGCACCCGAATCCGCTGTACATCCATTCTGCTATGCAAGGGTTCTTGGTATTTTTCATGCAAACATTATCTACAACGGTCCAGGATCAACCGATTACCAGCCTCGCCGCCTCGAGTTCCTTTGGGTTCGCTGGTTTGAAGTTATCGAAAGCCATCAAGAGCGAGGTGCCTATAAGCTGGATGTTCTATGCTTTATTCCCATGGACGATGATGACGCCTTTGGTTTCGTCGACCCAGCAGATGTTTTGAGGAGTTGCCATCTCATTCCTGATTTCTCAGAGGGTAAGCTGCATCCTGATAGTCAGGCTAGGTCGAGAGTGTCCCGAGATACTCATGATACAAAGCGGTTCTATGTCAACAGGTTAGTCTTCTGGTAATTTGGAAACAAATAATAATCCTTATGTTGGTAGGTTTGTTGACCGAGACATGCTCTTGCGCTACTATTGGGGCATGGGTATCGGGCACACGTATGCTCACATCAAGCTCGCCTGTGATGAAGGATCCCGCGGAAGTACAGGAAGTCGTCCTGAGTCTCAACACATCTCGGCGTCTCACGAGCACGAAGATAATCCAGCATCCGGGTCTTACGTAGAGGGAGATGAGGAAGATTTTCAAGATTTACATTCAAGTGGGGAGTCGGATGCGCAGGACTCCAGCGATGAGGACGAGGTGTTAGAAATGTATCTTGCATCGGATGCGGAACCAGATTTGATGGATATAGACGAATATTGATAGACCACTTTCTAAATTACTCCCTACTAGGGCACTCTTCAGGCCCTCGGCGAGTTGGCAATGCCAATTGGGACTACTATTCATGTGCCAGCTATTACTCGTCAGTGCATACTTGCACGTCAAACAGACCGGTGGCACGTATGGTAGTGCGGCTTGTGAAGATGTGGAGTCCCTTGCTCACGTCCTCCTTGTACTCATTCGCGGTGCTTTCCCATGGTAACTCCGACTCTCCTCAGTTTTAGCTATTGCTTATTACTTAACACTCACTTCCAAGGCGATGGGGCATAAAACAGACCTGTGGTGAAGACCTGGAGGTGTCATGAACG
>JBBPOM010000941.1:0-15666 GCA_038091455.1 Leccinum uliginosum | reverse complement strand
GTGGCGGGGTGAGCGACTGTGTGCGTTCACACAAACGCGATGCGGCAAGAGGTCCGCGAGGTAAAATGGAAAGGGGATCCGAACGGCGGTAGCAGCAAGACGCCAGGGACAGAATACAGACGAGATCCCGCCGTTTAGAAACGTGTTGACATATGTGCCGCTGCACTCATTAGGTAAGACTTTGGCTCTGTTGGAGACACGGTGGGTTTATCGATGCGGCTGCCTAGTATCTGCTAGAACGACGCACGCACTCTTTCTTCCGCAATGAATTCACAGGTATAGGTACTTTGGCGAGCACGAGATTCCCAAGCTATTTCTGCATGCTGGCGTAAAACACATCCCTAAAAAAAATTAGTTTGCCACCCAATTCCACCGAATTCGACCAAGTCACCTTCACTGGGTTCGGAGAGCTAGCTTCACGTGGTGAGAACGACGCTTCATGGTACATGTTGAACCTCGGTGACGAACGTCACTTGAACGAAGCCAAGTGCTTACTGCTTGTACCGCCGCCGCCGGTTTGTGACTCCAAGACTGTGACCAGCTTGATCAATCCTAGGACCTCAGAGCTGACCCAGGCAACGCCACAGAAGAACGCGGGGTGCCAGAAATGTGTACATATACGGCAACGCGACCTCGACGACTATCTCTGGAGACTCGTCAAAAGAAGCAGCAACTGGGAACTCGCCTCCACTGCGAGATCTGTGCTCGCTAACTTTGTGTCGCCAAACCGAAATGGTAGTAGCCATTGACAGTAAGCATCCGTACTTAGAACGATACGTCGTAGGCACACTCAGCGCTGACGTGCACTGCTTGTCAATTCGGAAATCGAAAGTTTTTCAGACGCTTCGTCGCGGCTCAATACTAATTGAAGACCCTTGTGCACACAACCTGATCTTCAAATATTTGAACGACGCCAAGGCTCCACCTTTCCGAAGTTTCATTCCTTGAAAAGCACTCACTCAATTAGCAGATTCTGGCAACGGCTAGTCCAGCTTGGTGCAAATAGTAAGACTGTTGAAGCCAAAAAAGACGCGTGTAGATTCTGCTTGGCGGCCGGCACGATCAACAATTTAATGTGATGCGACGACCTAGGGGGTACTACATACCGTTCCATTTCGTGAGGCTACTGATCTAACAGGGCCAGGTGAGTAGGTAAGCACGTCGGGGGGCTTTCTCGTGGTTGCTCAGGGTCGCATACCGTGACACTGTAGCAGCACGAGGACCATGGTTCCACACCCGTCTCGTTCACGTTGCGACGCTCGACGATCCTCGCAACAATAGTCACCACGCCGCACTGTCATCCCAAAGGAGGACGATGTGATCGATGGATCAATGTTTTCCCCGGGCCGCAGTGACCCGGTCGACGGGGGTGAAAGAAGTTGAACGTGAGAGCGGCGTTTCCCTCTCTCCCATTTTTGACCGCGTGGCGATGGCAGCAACCCATCTGATCAGGGATCGCATCGCGCCCGTAGGCTCAGCTGTAGATATCAGTTCCGTAGTACCTGGGCAATCCGCGGAAGTAGCACTGCCGGCTCTGAAAGCGAAACGTCTATCCCGGTATTTGAGGCTTGCGCAATCCTGTGCATGGAAGTGCGTCGCAGGTCCTAAGGCAGCTCAACGTGATCGGACGAAATTGAAGTGATTAGAATGAACCAAAGTTGTGGTGTGAACGTTTCGCCTTGCCCAAGACACTCAGACCTGACTCGTCGGAATAACCAATCGGGGGAGATAAAATATAGATATCAGCTGCGACGCACGCGGAAATAAGGAAAACTATACCTACTAATTGGAGTGCTTCGCGACGATATCCTCAACAAGTTCTTCTTCTCTGGTCCTTTCTTCAGCGCGATACGCCCGGAGTGGATCCTTTCCTTCCTCAACGTTTCTGAAAGCAATGCTTCTTCTTCAGGACACCGTCGCCCGATGCCCACGTGCTGTTCACCGGGCTGTGTGCGAGAGGAACGAGTGGCACCTCCTTATCGGGCATGGCGAAGTAGAATGTACCGAGTCTGTAGAATCCACCGGTTGACCTGTTGTATTGTATGTGAAATGTCACGATACCATGGGAAGGAGGGCGCACTAGCGCATTATCAGTATGCAGGACCCAGTGCCATTTGCCATCTGGTGAAAGGATCTGCAGGCCACCCACCAGTTGGCTTCAGGAAATCGCACAGAAACAAAGACGCAGCCGCTAGAAAAATCTCCCGATGTCTGGGAGATACAGGCTCTAAAACGTATTTTCTGTACTGCCAATACGGCATACCTATGTGGCCCCTGACCTAGACGTTCTTTGACAGTTCTTCTTCCTCTTGTGCGCCTGGAATTGGAGACCAAATACCGTTAGAAAGAGACGAGATGAAGGGGAATGTAGGCACGTACTATTTCATAAATGTGACTATACTATACTGAGTTACTGAGTTCTGACAAACTCGTTGCACGGTCTCTATAGAAATCAGGTTTCTGCACCAATGTTTCTTCGGGTAGGCCTGTGGGGATCGTATAGAGACCAAACTGATTTGGCGACTTGTTCTGCCATTCAGCGACCCAGTGCGAAACGGTTGCGAGACGAATACGCGCTTGCGTATTGTACGATCTGGTCAATATGTTGTTCTCCGAGTTCACATTCTGCCTCGGAATCGTCGTGAACCAGAGGGACTAGTTGGGGAAGACGATGTACTTGCCCAGAATCCCCGGTATAGAAGCCGAGTTCGTCACTAGATCTTGGTTTCTTCTGGGGGCACAGCCGTAAAGGGCACGTCTGCAATGTCATGTCGAAAATCCGATCGCGCTGATCCGCACGATGAATGGGTATTGGAAAATCTCGCTCGAGGTGGAAGAAACAAAGACGCCTGGCACTAACCCTCGGCGTTCGAGTCACTCGGAGTCATCTTGAGGGCATTCACGAGCGGGTCAAAGAGCGTCTCTTCAATAAATCCAGACTGGATGGATTGTTCAAATGGTGTACTGCGTAAAGTTATGATTAAATTGGCTTGTGCTGTAGATCTGCCTGGAGTGAGAAATCGATTATTATTCATTGCTGAGGCATCCATCAACGTACGGTCTTGATTGCGCCGAAATTCGATTCCAGAGGTGCCGTCCTTGTTAGTGAGATAGCCAATGCGCTTGTGCATGATGTTGACGGAGAGGAGGGCGCGGGAACACGCCGAGATGTCGACATATGGCATATAGTCACTCCTGAATGAAATTTATCTGTAGCGGAAACTGAAACAAAGATGAAATTGCAATAAAAAGTTGAGAACTTACAAAACAGAAATGCGTGCAGGACTCAAATTGGCGCCAACTTGGGCCGCGTTCGACTGGAGCCTGTCGTTCTCCGAATCGCAAGTCTTAACCGGGTTCTTGCTGTACCTGAAGCGATTGCTGAATCAGGTCGCCGCGGAGGTGTTCTTGATCGGCGACAAAAGAGAGACACCAAGCTATAGTAGCCTGCACGCGCTACCATGCCATATCTCGTTTTTTTCTTGTCGAGGAACGGTATTTGGCCGTGAGGATGCGATGCGCGAACACGCACACTGTGGTCATGAACGTGAAGCACGGCTGCCGTTTTGGAGCGCGCGGAAGGTACAAAGGGAGACGGGAACACATTGCAGGGTTCCAGAACCCTGCAGACGTATTCATTGCACTATTTCGCCAAACAAGCCATAATAACAAAGTGTGTACAGACGGGTCCGAGTCGGTTGGTAAGTAATCAGGTGTAGTGACTACAAATTGAAGTCGTCAGTAAAGTCGTAATCGAGGTACATATTGTCCTGCCCCGCATCAAATGGCATGACACCGTCACTCAGAAATGTGGAGGGACCAGCTTGTGCCCCAGAAGCCGTGTGATCGAAGTATAAATCTGTGGACGGAACGGATTGAGTCGACTCGGACGATGGGGCTGCCGTCGCCGGAATGAATACAAGTGCGGGGATTTGGGAGGATCCCGGTCCCCCGGCATTCGTTTCCAACATTGCCCTGTTGTGTGATGATTAGTTCACAATATGATCGCATCTCAGTAGTACTCACAGTCCATTAGTGTGAAGCGACAACAGGCGTTCTGTAAACTGTTGCCCGAACACATTGTGATTGAGGTGATCTTCCATACTTTTGCGGTAACAGTCGAACCAAGGACCGTACACGGTTCCTCGAAACTTCAATGCAGCGTTGCGGTCGGATGGTCGACCGCTCACTTCACGGTGTAGCGCGCAGAGGAGCTGGAGGTTAACCGTGAGTATAGTATGCAAATAGGGAAGATATCACTTACCGCTGTGGCTGAGAGAGCCAGCATCGGTGTTGGGGTAGTTTTGTACGTTGCCTTGAACTGCGCGATCGGCGATACAGATTGCGTGTACCAGAAATCAAGATGAAAACGTTCGAAAACCGAGTTACCATAGAATCGAGTAACATTTCCCTGCAGTGCATGATTAGCGTGGAACAGGTCCGCTCGATAACTACTTACGTCGGAATCCCGCTCGTGAAGAAAGAAATTTTTTGGATCTTCCTGATTGACGATCTCAGTCACGCGACTCTTCTTCCAGTTGTTGAGCGCTTCTCGGTCATTGTTGATTTCGGGATGTGGGCAAACTAAATACTCTTGAACGTAGGAGTCCGCAAACTTGACGACCTTGGAGCGCAGCGTACTGGGCCCCTTCCCGATCTATATAACGAGTGAGTGAGCCAATATATGTGATAGTACCTAAATCGACTTACAAGGTATTCAATCTGGGTATCAAGGTCAAGAGCTGCGCCATTCGTGTTATCAAATTGGTGGACAGTGTTGAGAACGTAAGATACTTACTACCGTTCGACTTCTCACAAGCAACGACGAAATTCTCTTTGATATTTGTCCGAAGCACAGAGATGGATGACTTGTTGTAGAGCCAGCCGACTTCTGTGACCATGTCGTTCGCGCTTAGATTTTGGGCGCAGCGTATGATCGCTTGCGTTTTCACTTCATACCCCGTGATCGATGGTTTGGGTTTGCGCGTTCGGAGCGCGGAAGCGTTTGGCAAAGGTTCTTCAGGCTGGGTGCCGGTCCCGGTGACGAAACTGGTTAGGGAGTAACTGGAAGTGCTTTGGGGGTGTTGTGAGTGAGTCGGCGAGCCCATAAAGCGCGGCTGCGCGTGTGACTGCGGGTAGATGGAGGAGTCGGCGAGTGCGCGGAGACGGTCTTGAGAGGAGGGGTTGAACCCCCCGCTCCGTTGCGCGAGAATTTGTGGTGGGCCCGCGACGGAACCATCACCTGTGGGGAAATAGGACAGACTCGGACCGACTGACGGCGTGTATGGAACACCGATCATGGGAGGGAGTTGCGGCAAGTCTAAGGTCGCGCCACTTTCGGCGGATCGTTGAGCACGGCCGGTTTCACGGCGAGATGAGGGGCGGCGGGGCATTGGGTTGGAGACGATGTGTTTTCTCCACCGTGACGCCTAGACTAATATTTGGTTCTGAAAGTGAAATGAGTGAGGTAAACGGCGGGAAATTGGGGGAAAGCATGACGTATATTCCGAATGCACGTTGAACACATGCTGGACCAAGTGCTGGACGCATGCCGTTATCGCTAAAGGCACTTATGTGGGCCCATTGTCCAATCACAACTCTTCAGTCCGAGCCAGAAAAAGCAGTTTAAGCCTTGGTCCTAAGGGTCTTCTCACGAATGTCAGTGAGTTTGACTTTAGTTCGAGTGAAAACTGGAGGTCCGCAGTTGTCCGCGGAGTTCGCTGAACTCCGTTGCCTCAATAATGATTGGCACTCAGCATAGCAACTATATTCCACCATGGAAAGTTCTATTCGTTGGTTCCCTGTTAAAGTGACAAGAGCAAACGCCCGCGAATGATGTGTTTGCGAGCCGCACCGATCGTTGCCTCCCTCCGAATCCCTCGACGGATGCCTTGCTCGTCCCGTCGTTCTGTTTGCCTCACACCAGACAGACGAGTGATCTCCCAGGTCCCTTGGACACGCACGAATATCAGCTCTGAGCCTTGTGCGGATATGATGTGAATATGTAGAATTACCTACAGCGTTTTGTCGTGATTCCCCTGGCACGTAAGAGAATGTTTACGAAAAATCGGAAATCACATGAAACTTCGACGAGGGTTTTCGCCAACTTACGAATATCAGCTCTGAGCCTTGTGCGGATATGATGTGAATATGTAGAATTACCTACACCGTTTTGTCGTGATTCCCCTGGCACGTAAGAGAATGTTTATTTACGAAAAATCGGAAATCACATGAGACTTCGACGAGGGTTTTCGCCAACTTAGGTAAAAGAATAAACGACGTCGACGGGGAATATACAGCAATGCGCAGGTCCGGGACGAGCCGGTGATTAATTGGGGTAAGATTCGCTACAAATCTATCACCATCCCGTTCCAGAACCATTGGGGCATGCAGCATATGATCAGTACTCCCATAATACATAATATGGCTCCTTGCTGAGCATGAATTGAGGCATGCCAGCGGGGAACGTGCCAGTGTTGTGATCCCAAAGACAGCCGAGATAACGCACCAGGCAGGGAGGTCAGGATCTGCGTTCTCTGTATTGAGCAACTACCATAGATTCGGTTGAGCTCTAGATCGTCCTATCTACAACATCATCATGTGGCACTCCGACGGCGAACGGTTTTCACTTGAAGCCGGGTTCATATAAACACTGAATCCGTTTTCTCGGACTTCTTACGAGGATTATTCCACCAGGAAATGTGGACTCGGCAGGTGCACGTCAGTGGCAAGGCTTAGCACCAGATCGGCCGCGATTCGAGCACATGGCATCCATGCAGGTTTTTTTAAATCCATTTTCGTGAGGGCACAGAACCATAATGTAGGACGCTCTAGACTACTTAGGCGTAGGGGCCGGTGACCGGGTACTTTCGCCCCGTCGCTTCCCCACTGTTCTGCAAATGTCCCAACGGGCCAGCGTAAGGCCTCCCGTGGGTCCCGGCCCAGGGAACGACGGTTTTAGACGCGCGAACCTGTAAATCAGCGTATAAAGTACCCTTGATGATGAATTACGTGTGATGAAGGCAGTACTGGCGGATGCTATGGATATCGTACACTCGAAATGCGATAGCGATCTGCGGTGCAACACGAGAGGTAAGTGATATAAAAGTGTTCGTGGGAGGTGCTTGGTGACTCAAGACTTTTGAACTCGTGCCAGTGTTACCCACGGGCAACCGCTGATTAATACAAGTTCGGGTCTAAAATCGTCGGAGAACAATGGGATCCATACTATGGGGCCTTACGCCCAGCCTAATGGGACATTCGGGGACCTGGGGAAGTGGGGCACTGATGCAGGCCCAAATTATTTATTAGTCTAGATCGTCCTATGTATATACACAGGGGTAGTTTTTTCAATGCATTTTTGCAATCCGCTGTTACCCTTAGCACAGGAACGGAAATGAATCCAAAAAAAGGATCTGAGCACCGCGAGGCCCTGACTGATCTCAGCCGTCTGTTTGGAGTGGTCGTGTAGCATATCTGCGTAAGAGCATGACAGAACTTCACAGAAGTATGACAGATGACAGAAGTACGTAGATTGAACAATTTCTCGCTCGATTGGGAAATGGCTTAGTCACGCCGTTTGCCATACTGGGTGAGATCTATCTTTGCGCCACTACGACGCCAACCTCCTGTTATCGATCGCCATTATCTTCGCTCCATCAACGCCATCCACACGGAAACTTACGGTGCGTAATGCAGAATCCGCTTGTTTTACTGGATCCGTGCGGACCGTGAACGCAGTTGAGCTGCAGCACGCACGCGCGATAAGCTATCCTGGCTTCGACTCGGAAGCGAGATACTCGCCGTTGATCTTGGAATTTCAAGTGCGCAAGCATGCGCGTCACGACATTTATGGTATGCAGGTTTTCCTGACGCCCGGTCCGTCGTGCAATGAAGAGCGCCAAGGTGCGCACGATGATGCTTTGCGTGCTCGGCGGCGCTCGTACCTCGAACTAAGTTAGTTTATCCAGGAAAATTGACGGCCGTGCATGCGTCAACGGCGTGTAGGGGATTACTCACCGAAAAATCCAGAACTTGAGGGTTTTCCAATGACCTTGCAAGCAAGGTAATTTTGATGCGAAGTTGCAGTGCATACATGATGTAGGGGAAATTACAAGTCCATTACTCATTATCATTATCATACACGGGTCCAGGAGTGCCCGGAGGGCTGTGGTATTGTTCAGGCCATAATTTATACACTGGGCCATTGTGAATATAACAGGGCGTCTCCGGACTCCGGAGTCGGGGACTGGCGCTCCCGGACGCCGCAACGGTATATAATCGTTTTCCACGATTTACATTCATTGTCAGATGGTAGTAACCTGTAAATAAGATGATGTAAACAAGGTAACCAAGCATCTGTACTAGATCATGCCTATACACTCTGAAATCAATTTTCAACCACACCTGCTTCGTTTCATGCCAGCAACTTGGGTCACAGTCGGCAACGGCGACCCTGGTATATAGTCTGAGGATGAGAGTCTGGTGGTCGCTGACTTTAAATTGTATTGACTCAATGAGACTAAGTACTACAGTCCCTGCTTTACTGGTATTCGCACGTTGCGATGGAGCCCCCACGCCCGCTGGCCTCACCGACCCCAGCAGCACCTGCTTTGTCATGTCTACCCAATGTTCCACCATCCCCACCACTGTCAAAGATACCCTCATCCAGTCCCCCACGTTACATCGCCGACAATTCTGATCTGTCGCCACTAAAAGCAAATTCGCCAAGTTGTTCTCCATCGCCAAAGCCGAAAAAGCAACCTGCCGTGTCTGGGCCTTCGTCAGATACGACCCAGAAGCGCCGCCAATCTGAAGCAGAGGACGAAGTGGTTTCGCCCCATAAAAGGGCTAAAACCCTGCTTACATCGGTCAGTATGTGTTATTCTTCATCTTAGCTATTGATTGGACAGGGTTACATGTAGACAACACTAAGGAGAAAGCCAGAGGTCGAGGATCTACATGCGAGGCGAGTGCTAGAGCTCGCACGAGCAGCTCGTGCCACTTTTGCTGCGCACGTCAAGTATCAGCGTCTACGCATGAAAGAACTCGAAATCTTCCAGGCGATGGCCGTAGACGACTGTGAGGAAGCGGAAGAATTGTTGAAAGAGGCTGAATTGCAAGCTGGTCACATCAAAGGTTCATTACAGAATGGAGTGACTTTTGATTTTGTAGACCGTACTGATCGATGTGGCAGCAATACTGATTCCTCGGACGGTAGAGGTAGTTGTCCGCCCCATTGCAAACTCGTTTCCCCTTCCCCCTCTATTGAAACTTCGTCTGATTTATAATTCATATTCTTATACCTGTTGTGAACACTATGTTTCATATGTAGTTTTCATATGTAACACAATTACAGAGCCTGAAATCGAACCTCGAGTGCTGAGCGCTGAGCGCTTGCACTGAATATGATCATAGTAACCGCTATGCCGCGCACAGATCTGAGTCCCAAAAAAATTGCGCCCGAATTTTGGGGGTTTGGGATGCCATAGGGCTACAGTGTGAGTAAGTATCCGAGTCTTGACTTATTAATATTCCTGGCCAGACCCAAATTTGAAAGTTTAGGGTTCCAGGTTTATGCTCACGAAATCTGAAATATGTCCCTTTCCATGCTCGGGAAATGCCGACGGTGTCCTAAGTTATTAGGCCAGGCCAAAGGGACTTGAACTTGGCGTGGCGCCACTCAGGCTCCAGGAATCTTTCCATGGAAGCGAAGGCCAACAACAGGGGGGCGCTAGTGGATTACCGCAAATAGCTAAGGCCAGTGTCTTGCACGTTCCCCTGACAGTCTTATCGTCCTTCGTTCCTGCCAGTGTGCACGAGCAGGATGACTCTGGTTTCTTCGTCGATTCGTCCACCAGTGTCGTGAAGATGCATCCTCTTGAGTCACATCAACTGACCATGGTACAATGCCATGACTGGAACCGGTGGAAACCCAAGCCCGCCGCATAAACGGTTTCTGCAAACGCGCACATGCCCTTGGGCTCCATAATGTTGTGCTAGTCGCATCAGAAGCTCGACTACTGTAGCAGGTAGACATTCAATTGAGAATGTAGGAGACCGCGACGTCTGACCTGTACTGTCATAAGGACGAGGGGTATGAAACGAGAAGCTCGCATTGTGGTCTATCTCCCAACCTGGTACCACAGCACAGCCAACAATGTCTGACAACCTGACTTTACAAATTCCTCTCTCTTGCCGAAGGAAATCACGTATTCGGTATTGATCCTACTCGGCCACCTTCCCAACCTGTCTGCGTCGCCGGGCCTGTCCGAAAGTCAGACGGTTTATCAGGCTACAAGACTCATCTCGGAGTCCGCTTCAGTGTGTCCTCGAGAAAGATAGGGAAACATCTTGCTCGGGATAGGTGGTTATCCGGTCACCCAGGTAGTCAACGTCAAATTTGCTGTCTCCACTCTCGCTGGACCCGGGCGGAGATGGCGTGCGACCTACAGAGAATTGCAGAAATATCTATGCAATGTTCAGCATCGCATTGAATGACCACCCGGTCAGGGGATGGGCGGTCCATTCAACAGATGGTCCAGACGGTGCTGCGGTTATTTGTTCTCACCTGTTGAATATGGCAAGTTTTTTACTTCGACAGATCAATCGATCATCGATCAGGGCTAATAACTACGACTAGCCAATTGTATCGGTCTGAGTGACTTGACGAATGAGTACAAAGGATATACGCCAGAGGTGTACGAAGCAAGCCTGTTTCTGTGCATTACGTTGTTAGTACAGAACGCTGAAATTGAGGATTCAAACTGATTTTCCATCAATATTGATGCATGAACTTGTACATAATGGATGTGACGTCGAATTTCTCGGACGTCACGATCGCGACTCAAAACTCCTTACGATCGACTTCATTCCGTTGGGCAGCTTCGGCAGAGCCTCCGAGTCATGATCGCCTCCAGCCCACGTATTAGGTCATTTCCGTGTCCGAGTCTGCTTTACTAGTATTCGAAGATCTTACGGCGAAGTTCCGAGTGTCACAAGCACTGAAATTCACCGCCACCAACTTGAAATGGCCACTTTCACGTCGAGGCCCTGTGCCCCTCAACAATTGGCAACAGGCCGTACAACTTGTCTTCGAGTTGGCTGCCGACACATCTGCAACACATCCGCATGGTATTAACGAGGATAGTTGATTGCTCAGCCTCAGTGCGATGTCTTGAAAGCTGACAGTGTAGTTATCCAGGAACATATGTACGATCGATTCTTCTGAGCAGACAATCTTGGCGATACTGTTGCTTCTGTCGTGTAGGGACGACGGCTTGCTTTGTCGCGGCATGAAGTGCAAATTCCTCTGTCGCTTCTTTGTTCAGCTCGATCCCCGAGGCGGATTGGGATTGCCCTCTTTGGAAATATTTGTCTCGATCGACGACTCCACGCAATCTTGCAACGAATAGATCGCTCGGGTCCAACACGAATCCCGCGATGTGGTTTTGAAATCATAATAATGACTTGTTTACCTTTGAATGTTCGCCCTCGATGTGGAAGCCAACAAAAGAAAAAAGCCAACCTCCAACATCATGATTCATAAGTATTTGCGGCCTAAAGGGTCCAGGAATATCGCCTCAATAGACTTTCCTCGTAAACAATATTAATATTGCATTCTTGGAAAGGGACACGTGACGTGAAGCGGCGCAAAATAAAGATTCCAGTGAAATCTCATTAAATGCGACAGAACCAATAAAAGGGGTTTCGCACTGAGTGCAGTGCAGATGATGATTTTTCAATGCCTTCACTAGCCAATCACAAAAGGCTTGGGGTGAGGCAAACACTGATCGAATGATTCAGGGTGTTCGGAAGGCCGGATGCATACGGCATCGAAGAAATGAGATGACATTGACATACTCACTGATCTCAGAACTGACCGCGAGAGCGTTATCGTCGAAACGAAGAGGAGGAGTAAAGCTGAAGTATCACAATTGACAAAATCATACATTTATTCGCACGGGTTTGCAGGAAATTGGGGACGTTTACGTCCGACAAAACCCTCCTCTGAGTCTTAGGAGTTGGGGATCATAGTATTCCGGTAGTTTCGAATGTTATGCGGACCGATGTGCTCGTCAATTTACCTTCAACTTGTCCATTCGTCCCTGGAATGTATTGATTCGGTGTGCTCGTACAGAATCATACTGAGTTAGTCCGACAAGCCCGGGGGATGTTGTGTGAGTAGCCGAGGTGTAGCCGGTGGTTCCAGTGATTCCATCGGTTAACTGACTCTCAGCAAAAGTCTCGCACTGCAGCCGTAGGTCATTTCATCATACCTTTACCATGCCGCCTGTCAGACATACCTGCGGTCACTGTGGCCTGGCTTTCCCTACTAGAACTGGTGTCCGCCGGCATATTGCACATTCTCGTCAATGTTACGCACAATGGGAAGCTCAGATATCAAGACCTACTACAATCGCGGCTGCCTCTGCCCTCTTCAATGTGTCGCGGAACCGAGACGATGCCCATATCAACAACGACCAAGCACACAATGAAATCGACTTTGACATACCTCCACCTCCTGATGAACCACCTCTCAATGCACACGACCCCGGGGCCCCTGATGATCGTTTGCCACGCTATGCTCGTGAGTTCGACGAGAAGCGGGCCGCAGATATCCTTGGAACCAAGAAGACACAGTTTGAAACCTTCAAGTCCGAACAAGAAGCCTTGGGTGCTGGGGAATATGCACCCTTCACCGATCGAGAAGAGTGGGAGTTAGCAGACTGGCTGATCAACAATGTGAATCAGCGCGCTACAGAGGAATTCCTGAAGTTGTCAATTGTGAGCGCCCGGCCATTTATCACATTATACAGAAATGAACTTACTGTTCAATAGACCAGTACTCGCACTCGCCCGAGTTTCAAGAACAAACGGGCATTTTTGAATGTAGTCGATCAACTTCCCGTTGGTCCTGAATGGAACTGCGAACTCATACGTGCCAATGGTGACCCGATTGAGGGCGAGGATGCCGGCGCGGGTCATGATGGACACGTGGGCGACGAGATGGAGCTTTGGTTGCGAGATCCTGTTGCCTGTGTTCAAGAACTGATCGGAAATCCTGCATTCCATGGAGAAATTGCATACGCACCCGAAAAGGTCTACACGGACCATGAGGGTCGATGTCGTCTATACGATGAAATGTGGACGGGTGATTGGTGGTGGGAAATGCAGGTAACGCGCTCGTTAATGACTCGAGCAACTCACCGAACGAACTGTCAGTCTCGTCTATCCGAAGGTGCCACCATCGCGCCGGTGATTTTGGCATCAGACAAGACCCAGCTGTCCCGCTTCAAGGGGGACAAGAATGCATGGCCCGTGTATCTTGGCATTGGCAACATTTCCAAACAGACTCGCCGTCAACCCTCTCGTCAAGCTTCGATTTTGCTGGGGTACATACCTGCGTCGAAATTGGACTCGTTTGACGACAACTCCGTCGCTGGGCAGCGACTGTTTCACTACTGCATGAAGAGGATTCTGGCACCTCTGGAGGCTGCCGGCAGGCAGGGTGTCGAGATGGTTTGCGCTGACGGCCGTTTGCGACGCGTCTACCCAATTTTAGCGGCGTATGTGGGGGACCACCCAGAACAGTGTCTGGTGGCGTGCTGTGCCCAGAACCGATGCCCCAAATGTTTGGTACCGGCAGACCAAAGGGGAGCGAACAGTCAATTTCCCCCTCGCAAACCAAGGGAAACAGTCCGAACGCTACACGCACAAGCCACTGGGCAATACCCTCCGGAATTTATTGCAGATGGGCTTCGCCCTGTTTTCTCCCCGTTCTGGGCGAGCCTTCCTCACACTGACATCTTCCTTGCTATCACTTCAGACATCCTCCATCAACTGCACCAAGGCATCTTCAAAGATCACCTCAAGAAATGGTGCAGTGCACTGACGAGCAAGAAAGATTTCGACGCTCGATTCCAGGCCATGCCGGTTTTTTCTGGCTTGCGCCATTTTAAGGAAGGCATATCCAAAATTAAACAGTGGACTGGCACTGATCACAAGCAGCTTCAACGTGTATTCCTCACTGCGCTCGTTGGTGCAACTCCATCGGACGTGACGAAAGCGGCTCGTTCTCTCCTCGACTTCATTTACATCGCGCAATATCAGACCCAAACGGACAAGACCCTCCAAGCGCTAGAGCAAGCACTCGACAATTTCCATGCCGCCAAGGATGTCTTTATCGACCTCGATTGCCGCGAACATTTCAATATTCCTAAGTTGCACTCGTTAACTCATTATGCAGCAACGATCAAGGCATTGGGTGCGCTTGATGGTCTCAATTCGGAGCATTCTGAACGGTTACACATTGATTATGCCAAAAAAGCGTACACGGCAAGCAATCGGAAGGATTACGCCATCCAGATGACTAGGTGGTTACAGCGTCAAGAGGCTTTCATCCGGTTCAATTCTTTTCTATCCTGGCAGAGTAGGCAAGGCGACGGACCCGCGACTCCTGTCGATGCTCAACCACGCAGCAATGCTCACACTAGAGAATTCCCTGCAGGTCAGCGTTACCATATATCTCACCGCCCCCACTTCCCCCAGAAACCACTCCGCTATCTCGAAGAGCATCACGGTGCTGTAGGTTTTATCGACGCGCTGCAAGAGTTCCTCGATACCTTGCCATTTAACGGCCATCAACACCACCGGCCCAATCAACATGATCGGTTTGACTGCTTCAAAAGCGTCACGATTCAACTGCCAGAATGTCAATATCTGCCGTGCAAAAATTACGGTAGGATTCACGCTTCTCCTCCACGCCCCAACGGTCCCCGCAAACCTGCTACACCGGCTCGATTCGACACTGTCCTTGTTCTGACTGATGTTGATGATGCTCGACAGCACGGTGGATTGCATGGTATGTACCCGATGATAAAGTGAGCAAAATTAATCCCTTCTGAGTTAGGCCTGCGTGTGGCTCAAGTACGGGCGATTTTCACGTTGCCACCTCACCTTGGCGATTATCAAACACCACTGGTCTATCTCTACTGGTTCAAGCCGCTACGCCAGATGGACAACGTCACCGGAATGTTCAGCATCAGCCGTTCAACCCGTCATCATCAACCGAACACTGCTGTGGTTCCGGTTGATCGTCTCCTTCAAGTTTGCCATCTCATACCCAAGTTTTCGGCGGGAGCAATTAATCCACGTTGGATTCAGGGATATTCTTTGGCTGATGCGAAAACTTTTTATTTGAACAGATACATAGACTTTCGCTTGTTCGAGCAGTATAGAGTTCATGTGTAGATTGGGGTGCTGGCGTTGGCAGAGGAGGGGGTGCGTAGTGTTCCTTTTCAATTAAATAATTCTGATTGTTGCTGCGGTAGCTCACCGTCTTCCATCCGCCAGTCCTCTCTCCCCAGCAGGCAGCAACGATGAAGACGACATCGCGACGAGGACGGTGTGGGTGCGTCCTCTTCCTCTCCCTCCCAGACGACGATGAACGTGTCATCGACGTGATAACAACGACGACGGTGACGAGGAGGAGCGGGATGAAGACAAGCCACATATGTCAACACATTTCTAAACAGCGAGATCTCGTCTGTATTCTGTCCCTGGCGTCTTGCTGCTACCGCCGTTCGGATCCCCTTTCCATTTTACCTCGCGGACCTCTTGCCGCATCGCGTTTGTGTGAACGCACACAGTCGCTCACCCCGCCAC